>SJYV01014643.1:68414-94530 GCA_006410875.1 Neotragus pygmaeus
TGTTCTCATTTCCAAGACTGCTTTTGTCCCCAGGACTATTTCTGGGCCTCACTGGGACCTCAGATCTGCTGACCCCTCTATTTTCTCTATGTCCAGTAGCCTTCTAGCTCTATGATCCCACCCCTCTACCTTCTTGTCTTGTGACTCTGCTATTTCGTTCACCTAGAATGTTCTTCACAAATGCTTCTTCATTAATTTTACTAAGTCTGGAGTTCCTACACATTTTCATCACCATGTAGTCTTTAGCTAACAACATTTTTTCCAAGTCTTTGAGAAACTTGTACTTCTACTGAAATGCAATTTTCACAAATACAATTAAACTTCATGTTAATTAGCTTCATGTTTAATTAATATCTATCTTCTGATTAAAATAGAAATCCACTGAAAATAAAGATGATGTTTTTACTATTTTTAGTCCTTATTTTGGCATTTAAATATAGTATTAAATAACTATGAATTAAACAAAGAAATGCATGAATAAAATACAGACAATTTTTATGACTTTTAAAGAAAAAGAGGCCAGCTTATCAATGGCCAAGACACAGTCACATGTTCACACGTCAAGAGTGATAGCCACTCACTCTTAATAGTAAAACTTATTATATAGTTGAAAGGCACACATATTTTAACTTCTTTTATTCATTAAAAAAACACATCACAAACCCTGTGTTTTTAAAAGAACTTACTGTTGCAATCATTGCAAACACTATGTCATGTAACATCTCATATACATCTCTGATTTACATTAGACAGTCACTACCTATGGAAAATATAAATCAAATAATGGTGATGTCAGGGAAAGTGAGAACCTGAGAACTGAGTATGTATAAACAGTGGCCCCATATTCACAAGGCATGAAATTGTGGCCTAACAATAATAGAAGAAATAAAACCCTCTGTTTGGCACTGCTGTAGTGATATCAAGCTTTCAACCTGAAGATCAAGTCCAAGAAAAATGAGAAAAATAAGATGTGTGCAAAGAATAGAGAGGAACGCAGATAAATCTGAACTGGCAGTCATTGGGCCTTTGTGACCACTTCAAAAATAGATCCTGTTCATTTTGTGTAACTTCCATTTAACTTGTCATTAGAAATGAGTCGTTAGCATCCTGTCTGCTAATATAAAATGACTATTAAATTATTTGTTATGTTATTCTTGGCTTGCAGTTTAAGTACTGCTTTTAGTGTTCCTGCTGAAAGCAATGATCCAGTTACAAGATATTGGATATTTTTCTCATGCACAGAGAAAGGAGCAAATAAACACTGTCCCCAAAAAGTTAACCCAGATAGCCACGGAAAAAAAAAAAATTGAAAGACTTTTTCAAATCTATCTTTCATTTCATACCTTAGGCCATGTGATTGGGTAAAACTTACACTTTTCCAAACAATTCATTGAGATTCCTGGTTTGTGATTATATTCACTTGTATCTTTTCTCCCCAAGGGCAAATAAGGCTTGCTTTTCCTTACAAAGCCACATAGGGACTTCTTGGCCCAGGAACTAAACATCATTCACATTTAAAATAATATGAAATATTCCAGTTAATGTACTTTACCTTTTATTTTGCAAAAAATCTATCATTCTCTTAACAGACTTAAAAAAGTGACCTCCTTCTCTGCTTATATAAACAACTTCTCTTTTACACTGCCTGTACTTTTTCATTTCAGGATAGTGAATTCAAGGGATACTTGAGAAGAAATTTCAAATGTGAAATATTCAGGGAAAAATTTCTCATGAACTTTATTCCTCGGAATTAAATTCTACTTAAAACAAAAAAGCAACAATAATTGGAGCTTATACATTAAAATAAACAAGCAAAGACCAAAATCTAATCATAAGAAATAGAGGTTTGCTATGTACATTCAAATTATCGCTCCAGGAGAACATGTAATCCTCTATGTAGTCTGTGTTCTAGTATGTGTGTGTTCTCTTTGGTTCATTTATGGTTGAATCACCATAAATAATGTAGAAGGTTATCAAGTGGTTTGGAAAAAGTAATAAATTTCTCATTGTGCACCATAAAGATTTAATTAAATGGAGACAAATGTTTGGTTTTTTTCCTGAGGAAAATATTTAAATAAGCAAGAATATCAACTGAAAAATAATCTAAAGTTGATCATCCATATAAACAGTCCTCTGTTTCAGACAATAATTTGAGGTTTCATACAATCATCCATTTACACAAATTAACTGTCTTTTCTGCAAAGAAAACGTTCTCTGTACCAATTGAAAGAGAATGGTTTTGAGCTTGCTCTGTCCGATTTCAAAGACAAACCACCTCTGAGACATTTTCAGTCCCTTCCAGCCTTAGGTTGTTTGCAAGGGGGTTGCCCAGGCCTGTGGTATGCATGCCCATTTGGAAGCCCATTGGAAGCCCTCCTTCCCTTCCATTCCCAGAGCTTCAGGCTGTGGCCTCTCTGGTCTTTCTGAGACCCTTTGCTGGCATCGCTCACCCTCCTCTTCCAGGGCTCTTCCTTCCTCTACCATTACACACCTTCTTTGCACCCTGGGATCACACTGGCCGGACTCTGAGCTGGCAGCTGACTGGGGGATTCAACAACAGTCTCAGGTGCATGCACACACACGTGGCTTGACAGTTAGATGCTATTGGGTCTAACTGTGGTTAACAGGTGAGACCAAGCCCTCTTACCCCAGCCTGCTCCAAGGACTGCCCAGAAGCTTAGACATTTCAAAGAGCTGGGCTTTTCTATTTGCCTTGTCCTTTCCCTTGGGTCAGAAAAGAGACAACTGGCCCATGGAAAATAAAGATGCCTGTGTCTGCTTCCCTAGCTGCCCTGATAAAGAGATGAGAGTCTTCCATCTCTGCCCATCAGGCCCCTCCACTTCCAGCTGGACTTGCTGGGGCCAGATCCAAAGGAGACTATCCCTCTTGGAACTATGATTAGAGATTTTATCATGCCTCATATATCACAAATCACACCATGCTTTCTGGGAAAGAACCCATTCAGTTATTACTAAGCCTACTTTAAACCTTTAAGCCCACTTTCAAAGACCTGTTTCCAGAACATATTATGTACCAAAGAAGTTAATAAGTACTCATACATTGCATTTGCATCATTCTCTCTTTCCTCTGCTGAAAACTGACAACTAGACAGCTTGACATCTACAAGTCCCACCATCTTAATTTGATGTTTATTTGGCCACTGTCTTGGCAAAAAAAAAAAAAAATCAAATCTTAGTTTATAGGTGTAAGAAGAACTCAATATAATAATACACTTTGATTGAAAGAAATTTAAGAATTTTCCTTCAGAGTCTCAGGGCAGAGTACCTCTTCACACTGTTCTGTCAAACCCAATTCAATCTACTTCTTGCCACTCTAATTTTCTATGAATTAAGCCAAAGATGAAATGGAAACTTGAGGTAATGCTTGACCAACATACCTTTATTTTAAAATAAGGTCAGAAGAGACAGCTACTCTGCACATTTGTTATTCTTAAGGAAATAAATGAGAAGTCTGGCTGCCCTCAAAAGATGTTAGACTTGTTAGGTCATGGACAGGCAGGTAAAAGTGTTTGCTGTTTTAGAGGGGCTGTGACAACTGCATTCCCTATAAAATACAGCAGTTGGCTATGTACAGTGTTACTATTATGAACACAGGAATAGCTCTTTGTGTAGAAATATATTTTCTTCTTTTTCATTATTTGGCCTTCCTGAAGGTTTTAAGATGATTAATTCATATGGTTATTATAACTTTCATGGCTCCTATTTTAATTGGAAAATCCTAACTCTTAGACTTTGTAAGGGCAATTTGTGGCCAAAGGGCAGGAAAATTAATCTTAATTTGAATTAGAGAAACAGAAATTCTAGCAACATAAATTGTGTGGCACATTTTTTGTTTAGATTAGTTTTGGTGAAATTAGTTTTGAATCAGTGGACATACGAATAGCATTTGAAAAATGTCCAGCAGAGCAAGGCTTGCTGCAGATGGCAAATGGGAACTGCAGTCTACCATATAATAGTTCTGTATCTAGAAAAAAAATTTAAATTTTATTTCTTAAAAATTACATTTGAAACCATTTAACCTTCTGGGTATTAAAACACAGGCTTTCACATGGGTCTTTGAAAGGCATCCATCCTGGCAACTTGATTTAAAACATTGCTACACTATTAGTTGAGCCATCAACAACTTTGATGAGTATGACTCATCTATTTCTTCAGGTATTTGCATTCTATGAAATGCTAAATGGCACTCTTGCCACTGAAGTGCTGCTAAAATGTAAAAATCTCCTGTTCTTGTGAAAGAGTGCCCAACACAGGATGTCATCCTCAAAGGTTGCTTGCCACATCCTCACCTCAAGCCTGGCCACACTTCTGTGAAACCCGTTCCCCATAAGGCTGCTTTCTGACCTCTTTCTGCTCATACACCCCATTCTCCATGCTCTTTATAAAGCATGATCTCGTACCACCACCCAACAACGTCTCTAAATTTCTTACACAATCTTGGCATGACCCCTCCATCATCTCTAGAATCCTCTCCCACTTTGCTCACAATGTTTTTTTCAGCTCCTGTCCTGCTCTTTGCCATTCCTCTATCAAAATGACATCAAAGGACTTAACATTTCATGCCTCTGTGGCACTTTATTTTCTACTCATTTTAAGTCTCTTGTAAGTATAGTTAGAACTTGGATCTCACCATCCCTCAGAATTTCTCCATCATCCAGATCTTGAGTTCCAGCACTCTCCTCTGCACATACTCTTACTTAGCCCTGTTCTGCCCTCTCAGTCTTCAGTTCACTTTTTCCTTCTAGCTTCCTCCTTATCTCACATGTTTTCCTACCCAAGGGATCCTTAGAACCCACGTTAACAGTTTTCTCACTGTGGTTGTTAAGATTTTCCTTTTCTATTCCACTCATTTTGCCAATTCCTAGAAGTCACTTCCTGTTCTCTCACTTGCTGAAAGGTGGCTCATTACTGTTAGTTGTTGTTGTTTTTAAAGTCTTGTAATTTTCCCATTTGTCTCTGACATAAGTTCATGTTGCCTGGTGACATCGGGTCCTCAGTACTGCTCAGCAATCTGAGGATCGCCACTTCAGTTCCTTGTGAGGCATCCATAGATGATGTTTCAAAATCTTCCCCTCCTTTATCAAGCTGAAGTCGCAACCTGGCATTCCTCAATCATAGAATGGTATTTAAAACAGTTAATTCAATGAGATCATGGCTATTTGAAATCAATATCCACAGCTTTCCTCGTCTTTTCTTAGAAAGTCAGTTAATCTCTCTTCTTTCACATTGACTTGCAAGATGTCCTGTCTACTTTCTAAAGGATGCACCTCTTTCTCTTTGACCCTGTTTCTCTGTGACCCTTTCTTTCCCACCTTTCCTTTGTCTCAATTACTATTCTCTGACTCTGTCTCTCCACTGCTTTGTTCATTTTCTGCCAAACTTTAGTGAGAGAGGGCTATTCTTATTGCTCCTTTTCCTTCTGTCCTACTCATGCATTAACTGATATTTACTGCATAGAATCTGGTTTCTGTGCCTGCCACTTGACTAAAAATATTTTCACCAATAACTTTCTAATCATCAGTCATAAATCCCATGGCCTTTCCTCAGACCTCATGGTTCCCGAGCTTTCTGCTGCATATAACTCTGTTGCCAACCTCATCATTTTTAAAAAAATGTTTTCCCCTCAGTCTCCAGAAACACTGTACTCTCTTCTCTCTTAGATCCTCATTCACTCATCTCTTTCGCCATCTTTTCTCTTTCCTATCAACCTCTAAATCAGTGATCTGTAAACCATTCCGATTGAATGTTTCTAATAATAAAAAATTTAAGCATAAAACATAAATGTGATGCATGTGTTTCGTTGTTGTTCAGTTGCTAAGTCATGTCTGACTCTATGTGGCCCTGTGGACTGTAGTCTGCCAGACTCCTCTGTCCTGGGATTCTCCAGGAAAAAATACTAGAGTGGGTTGCCATTTCCTTCTCCAGGGGATGCATGTGCAAATACACAAAATTTTACATATGTACTCTACTAATATATATGAATATATGTATATTTACTATACAACATATGATTATAAAACAAAGTAGAAAATTTAATAAAGTTGAAGTAAAAATATTTTAATCAAAATTTTATTTCTTTTATTAATAATACAGAAAAAAATGATGGAATAGTTTTCATTATTTTTTAAATCTTAACACTTTGTGATACAGCAATTCAATTGTTTCCTTCATAATTAAGTTGATTTATACACTGAGTTTAAGTGGGTGTCACCAATGAAAAGTAGTGCTTCACAAAAATACATTGATCTAAATTGAAAAAGTACATTGTTAATTGCTCTCACTAAATCATGATGCTTATATTTCAACAAAGTCTACTAATTTTGCAAAGATAATGTAGTTCATGTAGTACAAAGTAATGTAGTACAGCTAGTAATACCTTATCTTTCCTAACATACAACTGTTTTTTATTTTTATTTTTTTACTTTATTTTACTTTACAATACTCTATTGGCTTTGCCATATATTGACATGAATCCACCACAGGTGTACACGAGCTCCCAATCCTGAATCCCCCTCCCACCTCCCACCCCACAACATCTCTCTGGATCATCCCCGTGCACCAGCCCCAAGCATCCTGCATCCTGCATCAAACATAGACTAGCGCCTCGTTTCTTACATGATAATATACATGCTTCAATGCCATTCTCCCAAATCATCCCACCCTCTCCCTCTCCCTCAGAGGACAAAAGTCCGTTCTATATGTCTGTGTCTCTTTTGTTGTCTCACATATAGGGTCATCATTACTATCTTTCTAAATTCCATATATATGTGTCAGTATACTGTATTGGTGTTTTTCTTTCTGGCTTACTTCACTCTATATAATAGGCTCCAGTTTCATCCATCTGATTAGAACTGATTCAAATGTATTCTTTCGAATGGCTGAGTAATACTCCATTGTGTATATGTACCACAGCTTTCTTATCCATTCATCTGCTGATGGACATCTAGGATCTAATTAAAATTAAAAGCTTCTGCACAACAAAGGAAACTATAAGTAAGGTGAAAAGACAGCCTTCTGAATGGGAGAAAATAATAGCAAATGAAGCAACTGACAAACAACTAATCTCAAAAATATACAAGTAACTTATGCAGCTCAACTCCAGAAAAATAAACAACCCAATCAAAAAATGGGCCAAAGAACTAAATAGGCATTTCTCCAAAGAAGACATATGGATGGCTNTGCTAATGTCATATAGCAAAGTATAAAATACAGTGAAATTTGCTGTCATAGTATTTGTAAACCCTTATTTCAACCTTTTTTATAATTTCAGCTTTTTGTCTGACATATTGATGGATTTGACTAGTTAATTTTTTTTCCTTTTAATGTGGCTGATGGAGAAATACTAGAAGTAAAAAAGAGTATTAACAGCAATTTAGTAACTCTCTCATGCCTCAACCCACTCACATTTTCAATCCTCTTCCCCAAAGCTAACCACTACCTTGACTTCTGATACCATAGTTCAGTTTTATTTTTTGTTTGGAAATTTTAAATATTTTGGATAACAGAGTATATTCTCTTTTGTGTCTGGATTCTTTTTTCTTATCCAAAAGTTCAGAAAGTATTCCATTGTAGAAATATACCAAAATTTATTGATATACTCTACTACTGAAGAAGAACTGAGTTGTTTCCAGGTTTTAGCTATTACAAATAACTGCTATAAATATTCTAATGCATGTCTTTTTGTACATGTGTATATACATTTATTTCTGGTGCACATATACATACATCTCTGTAGGCACAGAATCGTTAGGTCAAGCTATATGCCTAGCTTTAGTAGATCCTGCAAAACAATTTTCCAAAATATAGCCTCACAGAGTATGTGAGTTTTTTCATATTCTTGCTAAGATTTGATACTGTCTGTCTTTTTACTTAACTACTCTATGAATCTATAGTGTTATCTCACTGTGGTTTTAATTTACATTTCCCAGGTGACTAGTGAGATTAACTATCTCTTCAATGTTATATTGGTCACTGTGAAGTAACTGTTAGTACTTTGCGAGTAACAACCATTCAGTTGTTCTGCCCATTTTCTGTATTGTGCTGTCTGTAATTTTGTCATTGACTGGTAAGTTTTATATAGTCTGAATACAAGTCTTTTTTTTAATATTCCTTATTTATTTTATAAAATATTCCTTATTTATTTTATAAGTAGTCTTCCCTTCTCTGTACCTTATCTTTTCACTCTTTTAACAGTGTCCTTTGTAATATAATCTTTATTTTTTATTATGTGTGTGCTCAGTCACATCTGACTCTTTGCAGCCACATGGACTGTAGCCCAAAGGGCTCCTCTGTCCAAGGAACTTTCCAGGCAATATACTGGAGCAGGTTGCCATCTCCTATTCCAGGGGATTTTCCTGTCTTAGGGATTGACCCTGAACCACTTGTGTTTCCTGCATTGGCACATGGATTCTTAAATCAAAAGTTTTTTTCTGTAATTAAAAAAGATTGTCCATTTTGTAAGACCTGATTTTATTTAAACAAAAAACAGAATTTTCAAACACCTTGATCAGGTTTATCAAGTCTGCAGTGCAGTGCAATTCCCTGAAATCCAAGGTGCCACCATGTACCTTGGCAGAGTCCCATCTTAGGGATATCCAATCTCTTAAATCAGAAGCGAGACCCAGTGACCCAGAACTGCTCAATAACTTGAGTTGACAATGATCATCAACAGCTGCCAACTTTATAGAAACAAACCAAAACCTACTATACAGCAGAGGGAACTCTACTCAATGCTCTGTGGTGACCTAAATGGGAAGAAATCCAAAAAGAGAGGCTGTTTAAACATATAGCTGACTTGTTTTGCTATACAGTATAAACTAATAACAACATTGTAAAGCAAATATACTCTAACAAAAAAAAAGTTTAATAAATAAAAACAAAAGACAACTAGATAGTATGTACCTCCTGATAGAAATACACAGCACTCTTTATGGAGTAGTCCTTCCAAAAAATCAAATCTGAATCTTCCAAGCTTTAAGAGTCAATTGACTCAATGAACATGTATTTGAGCAAACATGTATTTTCTTATCTGGGAGATAAGAAAACAGGTCAGAAGAACATTGTCAAAGGAAGCGAACTCACAGGCAAAGCAATCTTAGAAAGCATGACATCTAGAATATATTTCATCTAGATTATATGGCAGAAAGCAAAGAAGAACAAAAGAGTCTCTTGATGAAAGGGAAAGAGCAGAGTGAAAAAGCTGGCTTAACACTCAACATACAAAAAACTAAAATCATGACTTCCGTTCCCATCACTTCATGGCAAATAGATGGAGAAAAAGTGGAAACAGTGACAGATTTTATTTTCTTGGGCTCCAAAATCATTGCAGCCATGAAATTTAAAGATGCTTGCTCCTTGGAAGAAAAGCTGACAGTGTATTAAAAATCTGGACAGTTCATTAAAAAGCAGACATCACTTTGCAGGCAATGATCCGTATACACAAAGCTATGGTTTTTCCAGTAGTCATATATGGATGTGAGAGACAGACCATAAAAAAGGCTGAGCACTGAAGAACTGATGGGTTTGAACTGTGGGCTAGAGAAGACTCTTGAGAGCCCTTGGACAGCAAGGAAATCAAACCAGTCAATCCTAAAGGAAAACAGCCCTGAATGTTAGAAGGACTGATGCTGAAGCTGAAACTCCAAAACGTTGGCCTCCTGACGTGAAAAGCCGATTGATTGGAATAGAGCCTGATGCTGGAAAGACTGAGGGCTGGAGGAGAAGAGGGTGGCAGAGGATGAGATAGTTGGATGGCATCATTGACTCAATGGACATGTGTTTGAGCAAACTCTGGGAGATAATGAAGGTAGGGAAGCCATGCTGCAGTCCATGGAGTCGCAGAGTCAGACTGAACAGCAACAAGATTATATGGCATGTGGTAGACAAGGAAAAAACTGATACACAGAAATCCTATGTGAAGCACAAGAAATCTAAAAAGAGAAAGTGTTTGGTAAAAAACTAAAATATCACAGTTAATTTCAGTTTCCACACAATTTCTCTATTTAACTGGCAAAAGGGAAGCATTTCCACTCCTGAAACCACAGGGATACGATTGGTAAAATTTTTGCTGTAGAAAACTATAGAATTAGTCCAGTTTCTCAAACAAACTGAGAAAAAAACCAGAAAGAAATATATAGATTAAAAGAGACTTTAAGACACGTCATCCAATTGTAATCTTTACATCTTATTTAGAAAAAACATTTAATAGAGAGCCAGGCAAATTTGAATTCCAGCTTGATAATAACATTCAGGCATTATTGTGAATGTTGTCAGGAATATAACAATATTGTTTAAGAATCTGTATCTTTTAAAGATATCCACTGAAATATTTGGTGCATAATGGCCTATATGGGAAAAATCTAAAAGAGTGTATATAGGACCTTCCCTGGCAGTTCAGTGGTTAAGACTTGGCCTTCTAATGCATGAGGAGTGGATTCAATCCCTAATCAAAACAGGAAACAGAAACAGTATTGTAACCAATTCGATAAATACTTTAAAAATGGTCCACATTAAAAAAAAAAAAAACTTTAAAAAATAAAATAAAAATAAAAGCGTGGATATATGTGTTATGTATAACTGATTCACTTTGATGTATACCTGAAACTAACATAACGTTGTAAATCAACTATACTCCAGTAAAAATTTGAAAAAAAGCCTTAAAATTTTAGCTCTTAAGAAAATAAAGTAAAACATCATTTCATTTTTGCTTTAAAAGTTAGGTTGTAAGCAAATAGCAACAGTGAGGTTGACTGTATTTCGGTAGTAATTTTACACTCCCACCAGATGGCAGTCTCCTCTGACTCTTCGCACGTACCTTAAAGAGTCTAGCTGTTCATTGCTTACAAAGCAGTGAGATTACATCCCTGCACTGATAGAATATTGGAAATCTGCCAGAACTCCATGGCTCCAGGATTAAATATCTCTTTGAAAAGAGACTTCCATGGCAGAGGCTTTCAGTTTTTTCAAATGATATGTATATCTCTGGGACAACGGCTATTTACATAAACTCTAGGCTTACACTGAGTTTCTCAGGATCACAGTTGGCACCTTTCTTGATGATCAGGACGCCAACAGGCTGGTAAATGCACCAGAGAAGGTTTCAGAGTATTGTGTTTCTCCAAGCAGAGCCAAGTAAGAAGAATTCAAATGCCACCCGTATCTCAAGTATTCTCATCTAATCTCAGCTCCTAGAGTGTTTACTTAAAACATTTTCATTTTCTTGGCAAAGAGCTAGGTAAATACATTCAATTTTACCTCTTTTATACATATGTCCTTGAGATATTTTGACTAATGTGTTAGGTTTGAGAATTTTACTTTCCAACTACATGTGCATGAACAGATCATAAACTAATTCTAGAATAAAAGGCTTATCTCAATGATCAGTGACATTTGCAATTGAGAATTTATGTATTCTTTGCAATTTTGGAGAGAATGTCACTGCATTTTCAAATTTAATTTTTTATTTATACCTATGACAAATTCATATCTCTGACAGGGATCAGTATTAGTAACTATTTATTCAATAGGGAAATTCACACTACCCCTCTATTTTATATAGGGGGGATAGATTAGGAATATTCTCACAGGGGCCTTGTGAAAAGAATCTTCTTAGTCAAGGGTGTCATGGTGACTGAGGGAGTATATTGGAAGTCAGGCTTTGTCCTTATCTTTTTGGCTCTTTCCTACGGAAGGATAGCAAAGCACATAATTTCAAAATATGACTACAGGAGTTTAGGGCATGCCACCTTAAAACATGTTGCTTTGGTATATTAATTATTTTGAGCAGTAGATACTTGGAAAATAGCAATTGCAGGAAGAGTCTGCCTCTGGACTTCCCTTATCTGATTAAAAGATAGATCCTCCCACACTAGATCTCCTCCCTCAGGGTTTCAGGTTGAGATTGGTTGGCACTTATCACAGAAAAGACCAGAAGTCAACACCACATTCAGACAGTTTGTCACAAACTATCATAGCTCTTATCTTTTTTCTAAGAATCTCTTCTTTCTCGATAAGGACGAAAGATCTTGATGAGGATGAAAGAGGAGAGTGAAAAAGCTGGCTTAACATTGAACATTCAAAGAGAAAATAAAATCATGGCATCTGGTCCCATCACTTCATGGCAAATAGAAGGGGAAACAGTGGAAATAATGACAAACTTTATTTTCTTGAGCTACAAAATCACTAAGATGGTGACTGCAGCTATGAAATTAAAAAATGCTTGATCCTTGGAAGAAAAGCTATGACAAACCTAGACAGCATATTAAAAAGCAAAGACATCAGTTTGCCAACAAAGGTCCATTTAATCAAAGCTATGGTTTTTCCAGTAGTTATGTATGGATGAGAGAGTTGAACGATAAAGAAGGCTGAGCACTGAAGAATTGATGCTTTCAAACTGTGGTGATGGAGAAGACTCTTGAGAGTCCATTGGACACAAGGAGAACAAACCAGGCAATCCTAAAGGAAATCAATCCTAAATATTCAGACTCATTCATATTCATTGATACTGAAGTTGAAGCTCCAATACTTTGGCCACCTGATGCAAAGAGCTGACTCACTGGAAAAGATCCTGATGCTGGGAAAGATTGAAGACAGGAGGAGAAGGAGGCAATAAAGGATGAGATGAATGGATGGCATCACTGACTCAATGGACATGAGTTTGAGCAAACTCCAGGAGATAATGAAGGATGGGGGACCTAGTGTGCTGCAGTTCATGGGGTCATAAAGAGTCGAACNAGACAGGAGGAGAAGGAGGTGATAAAGGATGAGATGAATGGATGGCATCACTGACTCAATGGACATGAGTTTGAGCAAACTCCAGGAGATAATGAAGGATGGGGGACCTAGTGTGCTGCAGTTCATGGGGTCATAAAGAGTCGAACATGACTTAGTGACTGAACAACAACAACATCTTTCCTAAAAATCACTGATTCCCCTCTAAAGGGCCTATGTTCCCCTACCCTTTCCTGATTAAGATGGTATTTAAACTTGAATTCTAAAGCTATCTCTTTGGGATATTCAGTTACCCTAGGTGTTACCAGGGTTACTCTCATTTACACATGAAGTCTACATGCTAATAAACCTCTGCTTTCCTCTTGGTAATCTGTCTTTTATTACAAGGGTCTCAGCCAAGAACCCGGAAGGCTAGAAGGAAAAATAACTTCCCTGGTGGCTCAGAGGTTAAAACATCTGCCTGTAATCGAGACCTCTTCTCAAACAAGGCATGGTTTTATGGTCAGCTCCCGTGTCCATTTTCTTCAGTATCACCTGATCAGATGAATGATCATGTCAAGACAGAGTTGGAAAAAGAACCACTAGAGAAGGGACACCTGCACCTTAGGACAGAGATTTCACCCGAATTCCTCCAGGGAAAGAGAGAGAAACATGATTAGAACTTTGGCAGTAGGAACCTAATTGGGTTTCCCCCCCTGTTTTATGGGTCTTTTCTGGGAAGCTGGGAATATCTTATCACAAAGAACATCTAAAATATTAAGATATCCATGAAATTAGGTGCTGGTAACTCAAACACCTTCAAAGCCCATGAAGTAAGGCTGAAAATGGAAAACAGAAAAAACAATAAGGACCATAATTGTGACTGACATCGGGACGTGGAGGGGGGTGCAGTCACCAGTTTTTGACCCTGTTTAATGACAGTATCTTGTCAGACAAATACTACAGAAGTTTGGAGCCCTCTAGAGTATTCAAACATTGCTAAAACTTTTTAATGGATATAAATTTCAAACTGTTCATAGTCATATCCCAGGAGTTAAAAAAAAAAATTTGAACAAAAGAGATTAAAAGTTGATTTTTAGAAAACTCAATTGCATGGCCAATTCAACTGATTTTCCTCAAAGTGTCTCTTAATTGGCCTAAAACTTCTGAGTGGAATGTGAAATTGATCATTATGTAAGGTCAGCTTCATTCTGCGATTGCTAGATAAAGACATGAAGGCATAAACAACCTGATCAGATTTTTTTTTCTTTTGCTATTTAAAAATAGAGATAGTATATGGTTACAAATGGCTGTGGAGAAGGGGAGAAATTTTTTACTGAGGCATCTGTGATGGACATAGCATCAGACCTCCAGAGAGCATTTATGAGTTACTAGGATTCCAAAATACAAACTATAAGCTATTTTTTATGAAAAAAGAAATAAGAATTTAGCAGGCATTTTATGATATATATATGTATCTCTGTATATATATTTTATATTACCAGCAAGTGTTCTAACTAAAAATCAAAAGCTTTTAAATAATTTTGCCTTTGTAATCATGTTTGAAAATATTTTTACATTCTTGTTCCCTTCATTGTATATATAGACATTTGACATATTTGCTTTCCCACATCTAAAAAGTTCTTAAATTCTATAGATACCATCTATGTGAACCAATAAAACTCTAAAAATATGGCATTTCTATAGAAAAGTCAGCTTTAAATTTGTAAATATACTATCTAATTTCACCACTTCTCAATAAACATGTGGTTAATAGACACAAAACAGTGAAAGATAACAGTCCACAATACATAAATTATAAAAATATGAATAAGCTTACCAATTTCTTTAAACTTGTCTATTAAGTTTTCTAGTGTGTGTTCAGTATTAAGGGTCAGTAATCTATGCAAGCAAGAGAGTTTCAGAAAAACATCTATTTCTGCTTTATTGATTATGCCAAAACCTTTGATTGTGTGGATCACAATAAACTGTGGAAAATTCTGAAAGAGATGGGAATACCAGACCACCTGACCTGCCTCTTGAGAAACCTGTATGTAGGTCAAGAAGCAACAATTAGAACTGGACATGGAACAACAGACTGGTTCTAAATAGGAAAAGGAGTAGGTCAAGGCTGTATATTGTCACCCTGCTTATTTAACTTATTTGCAGAGTACATCATAAGAAATGCTGGGCTGGATGAAGCATAAGCTGGAATCAAGACTGCTGGGAGAAATATCAATCACCTCAGATATGCAGATTACACCACCCTTGTGGCAGAAAGTGAAGAAGAACTAAAGAGCTTCTTGATGAAAGTGAAAGAGGAGAGTGAAATAGTTGGATTAAAGCTCAACATTCAGAAAAGATCGTGGCACCTGGTCCCATCACTTCATGTGAAATAGATGGGGAAACAGTGGAAACAGTGTCAGACTTTATTTTGGAGGGCTCCAAAATCACTGCTTTTGGTGACTGCAGCCGTGAAATTAAAAGTCGCTTACTCCTTGGAAGGAAAGTTATGATCAACCTAGACAGCATATTAAAAAACAGGGACATTACTTTGTCCACAAAGGTCTGTCTCGTCAAGGCTATTGTTTTTCCAGTGGTCATGTATGGATGTGAGAGTTGGACTGTGAAGAAAGCTGAGCACTGAAGAATTGATGCTTTTGAACTGTGTTGTTGGAGAAGACTCTTGAGAGTCCCTTGGACTGCAAGAAGATCCAACCAGTCCATCCTAAAGGAGATCAGTCCTGGGTGTTCATTGGAAAGACTAATATTGAACCTGAAACTCCAATAATCTGGCCACCCAATGCAAAGAGCTGACTCATTTGAAAAGACCCTGGAAGAATCTGCCAGATATATTATGCTCTCTTTTCCATAATAAGATAAAAATGCAAAATGGAGTGAATGAAGAAGATAAGCCAATTAAAGATTTACATTTCTAGAATAAAATTTTAAGCCTTAAAGCAAACAAAAACTTAGAAACACAGCAGAAAATATTCAGCTAGGAATTTAGAAATAGATTTTACAAGCAGCTTCTCCAATTCCCTAAGTAACCTGTGGAAGTTGTTTGTGGTTACTCTGCTTTTCAGTTAATCCTTCATTTTGCTAACTCATTCTCATAACAGACATGCTCATCTAATCAGTATCTCAATCCACAAAATGGGAATAACAGCTTCTGGTTGACCAAGATAATGGTCAAGGTTACACGAGGTGTTCAGTCTTGACAGAACACAGAAGAAATCATTGGAACACAAGTACTTTCCCATCAAGTGACGATACCCATGCAAATAATTAACACCAGTGAAAAATGACAAAAGAAGTGGTTGCTGTAGAATGAGTAAATGAAAACAATTTAAACCGATCTTTGCAGAGAAGTCAATAGAATTACATGAAATTCAGGGGAGAAAATATGGATCATTGTGGAAAACAATATTCTGGTTCTTAAAGCAATTAAACACAGAATTACTATATGACCTGGCAGTGTAACTTCTGGATATACATTCAAAAACACAGAAAACAGGGACTCAAACAGATGATTGTATATCAATATTCACAATAGCCAAAGATGAAAACAAACCACATGTCTACTGACAGAATCATGGATAAACAAAATGTAGAATATTATTCAGCTTTAGAAAAGGAACTGTGACACATGCTACAACATGAAGAAATTTTAAAGTTATTATGCTAAGTGAAGTAAGCCAGACTCCAAAGAACAAATATAGTATGATTTCACTTTTATGAGTTACCTAGAGTAGTCAAATTCATAGAGATGAAAAGCAGAATGTTGGTTGCCAGTCAGTGGGGATAATGGATCTTACTGTTTACTGGGTACAAAGTTTCAATTTGGGAATATGAAAACATTCCTGAAATGGATTGTAGTGACAGTTGTACAACAAGATGAATACACTTAATCTCACTGAATTGTATTCCTAAAAATCAACTGAAATGGTAAATTTACATCATGTATGTTTCATGCAATTGATAACCTTAAAATGCATAACCTTAAAAAGGTTATGAAGAGTATTTCTTCCTAAGTTTAAAAATCATTTGTTGAAAAGGCTAACAAATAAAGATCAAATTATTCTTACAATGATATATAGCATGCGAAAAGATGATTCATAAACAAGAAAGTGGCTATTCTCTTGAGGAAGGTAAGCATCCAAATAAGTGGTCCACAGAAGGAGACTGAAGGGCAAGAAGCACCACTTAGGTGACTGTCTTCTCTTGGCTAGTTTTGCTTTTTTTGTGTGCAAGTTGCTCAGTTGTATCTGACTTTTTGCAACCCCATGGACTAGTCCATGGAATTCTCCAGGCCAGAATACTGGAGTGGGTAGCCTTTCCCTTCTCCAGGGGATCTTCCCAACCCAGGGATAGAATACAGGTCTCTTGCATTGCAGGCAGATTCTTTACCACCTGAGTCACAAGGGAAGCCCAAGAATACTGTCGACTGGAGTGGGTAGCCTATCCCTTCTTCAGCAGATCTTCCCAACCCAAGAATCAAACTGGAGTCTCCTNACAGGTCTCTTGCATTGCAGGCAGATTCTTTACCACCTGAGTCACAAGGGAAGCCCAAGAATACTGTCGACTGGAGTGGGTAGCCTATCCCTTCTTCAGCAGATCTTCCCAACCCAAGAATCAAACTGGAGTCTCCTGGATTGCAAGCAGATTCTTTACCAACTGGGCTATCAGGGAAGTCCTGATAGCTTTTGCATTAGAGTCTCTTAATTTCAAATTTGTCACTTGTATGCTAATCTGGGTACCAAACACTCCAGATATGAAGTCTAAGCTTCAAGTTTTATCTTACCCAAAGATAAATTAAATGCAAAAGTCAGGTTGACATTTAGAAATTAATGGATATGTATGGAATGAAGAAAAGAAGTTCATATTAGAAATATGCTTGGTGTTTAAGAGGAATTAAAGAATGAGATATCTGGGAAAAGAGTAGGACAAAACGGTAATGTGCAGAGGATAAGTTTTCTAGTCTTTAAATGTAATGGGGATAGAGTATAAAGGTTTCTTAAGTTAGACTCTCTTAAGAAAAATGTCTGCAAGTATTTTTTAGTTGCTTTGTTATTAGCTTTGTGGGCAGAAGCTAAATTTAAACAATTCCAGACATCTTATTGTACCCCAGGCTGCCTGACATATATGCAAGGATGAAGATTGTGATGAATTCCATTCCTTTCAAAAAGCTTAACCCAAATTTCTTAGGTACATAATGTATTACAAAAGCAAATTTTTTATTTAGAATAAGTTATGTTGAAAATATGAATAAGTACTGAAAAGCTAGTCTATGTTTCTCAATATTATTATAGTCATTTCTGTATTATGCCTATAGGTATTTCCTTAAGTACAACAGCTCACTAGGTTTTACTTTCAACAATTTAACGTTACCTTTGGAAAATTGCTTTTGGCCATGAAAAAATGACTAGATAAATAACTGAGATCTGTAAATAAAAACTTTTGTTAAATCACTGAAGTTGACCAACTTACCAAAATTTTATATCATATACAATAATCAGAGTTGCCCCTAGAACAGACTTTTTACTGCCCACTCTCAGCAATTATTCTTCAAGTTACAGAAGATGAAAATGTCTTTATTGGGTTTCCCAGAATCATCTGCTGACTTAGCTCAGGAAGTTAAAGAGTGGTTGACCCTTTGGAAATTTTCAGCAGAAACAAAATTTGTCTTTGGTAGTCTCTTTTTGCTCATTATTCCACCTTCCATTTCCCATCTCCCTTTAATATCCTTATATTACCCCAGATCCTTCATANAGCTCAGGAAGTTAAAGAGTGGTTGACCCTTTGGAAATTTTCAGCAGAAACAAAATTTGTCTTTGGTAGTCTCTTTTTGCTCATTATTCCACCTTCCATTTCCCATCTCCCTTTAATATCCTTATATTACCCCAGATCCTTCATAGGAAAATACAAATATTGTATGATCTCAGTTCTTAAAAACAAACAAAAAGCTCAGAGACACAGAGAACAAATTGTGGTTGCTAGAGGCTGGGGGTTACCAGGAGGCAAAATGAGTGAAGGGGTCAAAAGGTATAAATTTATAAGTAAAATATAAATATGACATAGTTATGTAATAAACAGCATGGTGACTATTGTTAATAATGCTGTTTCATGTTTGAAAGTTGCTAGGGGGGTAAATCTTAAAAATTCTCATCACAAGAAAAAAAAATTTTAACTATGTACTATAACACATGTTAACTAGACTTACTGTGTTTGTGTTGATCATTTCACGAAGTATACAAATACAGAAATACAAAATTATTATGAAATAATGTTCTATGTCAGTTACACATTTACCTTTTTTTAAAAAAAGAAACAAGGATGTTAATCATAGTTCTGTTACTACTACATAACATTGAGAAAGTCACACTTCTCAGAAACGCATATTCCATGTTAACCTATAATAATATAATTATGAAACACTTTGTGAAAGTATCAGTAGTTCAGTTGTGTCCAACTCTTTGCAAACCCATGGACTCTAGCCTTCCAGTGTCATTTGTCCATGAAATTCTCCAGGCAAGAATACTAGAGTGGGTAGCTATTTCCTTCTCCAGGGCATCTTCTGAACCTAGAGATCAAATCCTAGTCTCTTGTATTGCAAGTGAATTCTTTACTGTCTGAGCCATATTCATACCTCAAATTATTTCATAGTGAAAGCAGCCTGGATTGAAAGTCAGGAGATTAAATGTCATTCCCAGTTTGACTCCTAACTTTAATTGATTCTAGGTTAGGCAATGTATTAGGAACAGCATACCTACACATGAAATAGTAGCATAAGATGAACTTTAAGGTCTCACTCCGTTTAACATTCCATGATTCTTTCAATATGGCCCCTATAACAGTTTCATATGTCAGAATATTGCTATTGGCAAAAAATTTCCTCATATGTAAAACCCGATCTAGCCCTGAGGATATTATGCCTCGTTGAGTCTAGAGCTCACTGAACGGTAAAAGCTATTTTCCTTTATCTGGAAAAGCACGTAATTATTCAGTCTATGCCCCTCACAGTGTGAGCAACTTCTTTAGTTTCCGTTGTTCAAATATGACAAGAGCATAAAGATAAGTAGTGATTATAAACTGACTGTAAGCAAAGCAAGTGAACTCGATATTTATTCAAACTCCAAGATTGACGTTCTCTATGTTAATGGGGAAGAAAAGTCTTCATCAAACTACGTATGAAGCATTGCACATCAGCATCTTATTTTGAAATGATATTTGAAACAGGAAAGAATGATTTATATTCATAAAAAGGCTGTATCACATTTTCAATTCTTTGGATTTTTGTTGCATGTCCAATATGCTTTTATAGGAAGTGGCATCTCAAATGTAGCGGTAAACCTACAGGTGAGCCTGAAGTAGATACCTTAGGACCAGAGATTTTTTTTTAGAGACTTTTTGAAAGGAGGTTAAGACTCCAATTAAGTAATCTTATTCTATAAGATCCTGACAAAGCATTACCCGACCGTAGTGTTAAAAGTTCCTGGACCTTACTAGATTGAAGATGAGGTTTAAGCTGTAAAATAGGCCTTATCTTCTGGACTTATAACTGAACTGGAAGTTTATTAGAGCATAATACATCATAGAGAATTGCAGCCAGCTCCAATGACCATAATAACCCCATGTCTTGAGTATTACAGAATATAGGGATAGATTCAGAATTTTGAGTGGATCAAAATATTCATTAAAAAGGCATTTTGTTGATCTTTTCTGGGATGCTAATAAAAGCTATTCCTAACCTCTGCTCACTTCTTTATAAAATGGGAGTACTATCTCCCTGAGCACTTGGAAATGCTTATAATAAATGTTCTTTACATGTCAATGGCCTCATTATAATCATTGTTTATTATGGGGGTATCACCACACTTCTGTCCAGGTCTCAGTCAACTAACTCTATGGGACATGGGCTGTAATGAGAAAGCTGTCCTTGCAGGGCAGAGAGGGAATTATTGATATCCTTTTCTAAGTATAGCATATGCTGATCAACTGCAGTTGAAAAATAACTATCTTTTAAGTGAAAATTAAACAAGGACATCTCATCTTTTATATATCATCTTTATGGGTCAATTATAGTTTCTCTTTATAGCCTTGACCAGCATGGAAAGTTATCACTTCATATATATTCCAGTATTGAATTTGTTTATATATATATATACCTCATATAGTATTTTGTATGGTTAACCCAAAAAAGAAAACACAAAACAACTTGCTAATTATAGGCAAAAGCTTTTTTATGCCTAATCACAAATTCTAAATTAGAATGTTAACGCATCATTAATATAAGAGCTTTCCTCTTAGTAAATGCTTGGATTTAGATTCTCAAACAATAGAAAAAAAAAATACAGTAAAACTCAGTCTTTTTATCTGATTTAAGGCAGGAAAAATTTGTTTGTTCCCAGACTGGATAATTACTTACACAATTTTAAGCTAATGGTTGAGATTTATGGTAAAGTTAAAATATGATATAAAAAAGCAACGTAATATTCATTGCATATTATTTAAATGTTTTACAAGGCATAGATTATACAAGTGGTCCTCAACTTACAAGGGACCATATTCCTACACTTGGATAAAGTTATTGAGAGAATTTTTCTATACAAGTTTCTCAACCATATGTCTAAGATTCTGGACTTTCTCTTAACAGTTGTTTCAATGTAGCTTAACTTTAATACAAATAATATTTTCAAATTGATTTAATATATAATTTTTATTGTGAAATGTGTATGAAGCTGCAACTCATGATGCTGTGCCCCAGTGATGCTATTATGGACCTAGATTCTGGCTTCTCGCCACTTTGTCATTCTTAGCGTTGTCAATTCTGTTAACTTTTCAGCTCTGGTCATAGCCACAAGATGACTGCTAGCAGCAACTCCAAAAAATGTTTTTGTTCACATCCACTGTAAAACAGAAACATCTCTACTCAACTAAGAATATACTTCCTCTCTTTGGTCTCAATTAGGCAATCTTGGATCTTGTGACTGTTTCCAGACCAATCATGGTTGACAGGAAAATTGCATCAAATGAATCATAAAATAACCTTGAAGACTGGAACAAAGGTTTTTTAAAAAGGGTTATATTAGGAAGAAGGAGAACAATAGTGCATCCTAGGCATTTTGAATGCTGCTTTACAAATCTGGGAAAGACAGATTTTGGTCAATAAAAATGGATGAAGAAAGAGTGGTGATTTGTGGCAACTGTTTAAATTCGNGGTTTTTTAAAAAGGGTTATATTAGGAAGAAGGAGAACAATAGTGCATCCTAGGCATTTTGAATGCTGCTTTACAAATCTGGGAAAGACAGATTTTGGTCAATAAAAATGGATGAAGAAAGAGTGGTGATTTGTGGCAACTGTTTAAATTCGTGAATTGTTTATAAATTACCTACTGGTTACTTGGGAAATTTTTATAATGTTCATAATGAAACATGCATGTAGGACTATGTTTCTAGAAAATATTGTAGCTAATTGGAAAAATCTCCCAGGGAACCAAGTTATCTTAAAACTTTATCACATTCATTGTTTTCAAAAGACCTCCTCCTTAAAAAATTATGTGACTAGATTCTTTAAGCAAAAGTCTTGCTCTGCTGATGTGTGAGGGCTTTATCTTCTAAAACTGCAAGTATCTACAGAACACATTTCTTCCAAAAACACATGATGTTCCAAAACTATGCCTGACATTAGCATCATCATCACTAATTAGACACAGGCAAAGCAATCCAAGGGTAAAGCACATGAGAGGCATTGACTCTCTAAATGAAAAAGACCTAAATACTATTTCAACTCCTAAAAGATAATGCTGTTAAAGTGCTACACTCAATATGCCAGCAAATTTGGAAAACTCAGCAGTGGCCAAAGGACTGGAAAACGTCAGTTTTCATTCCAATCTCAAAGAAGGGCAATGCCAAAGAATGTTCAATCTATGGAACAATCACACTCATTTCACATGCTAGCAAGGTAACACTCAAAATTCTTCAAACTAGGCTTCAATAGTACGTGAACTGAGAACTTCAAATGTACAAGTTGGATTTAGGAAAAGCAGAGGAACCAGAGATCAAATTGCCCATATTCTTCGATAATAGAAAAACCAAGGGGATTCCAGAGAAAATCTACTTCTGCTTCATTGATTATGCTAAAGCCTTTGGCTATGTTCAGTTCAGTTCAGTTGCACAGTCATGTCTGAATGTTTGTGATCCCATGGCTGGCAGCAAGCCAGGCCTCCCTGTCAATCATCAGTTCCCTGAGTTTACCCAAATTTATGTCCATTGAATCGAAGATGCCATCCAACCATCTCATCCTCTGTTATCCCTTCTCCTCCTGCCTTCAATCTTTCCCAGCCTTAGGGTCTTTTCAAATGAGTCAGCTTTTCACATCAGGTGGCCAAAGGATTGGAGCTTCAGCTTCAACATCAGTCCTTCCAATGAACACCCAGGACTGATCTCCTTTAGGATGGACTGGTTGGATCTCCTTGACACCCAAGGGACTCTCAAGAGTCTTCTCCAACACCACAGTTCAAAAACATCAATTCTTCGGTGTTCAGCTTTCTTTATAGTCCAAATCTCACATCCATACATGACCACTGGAAAAATCATAGCCTTGACTAGATGGACATTTGTTGGCAAAATAATGTCTCTGCTTTTTAATATGCTGTCTAGGTTGGTCATAACTTTCCTTCCAAGTAGTTAGCTCTTTTAATTTCATAGCTGCAATCAGCATCTGTAGTGATTTTGGAGCCCCCCAAAATAAAGTCAACCACTGTTTCCACTGTTTACCCATCTGTTACCCATGAAGTGATAGGATCAGATGCCATGATCTTAGTTTTCTGAATGTTGAACTTTAAGCCAACTTTTTCACTCTCTTCTTGCACTTTTATCAAGAGTCTCTTTAGTTTTTCTTTACTTTCTGCCATAAGGGTGGTATCATCTGCATATCTGAGTTTATTGATATTTCTCCCTGCAATCTTGATTCCACCTTGTGATTCCTCCAGCCCAGAGATTCTCATGGTATACTCTGCATATAAGTTAAATAAGCAGGGTGACAATATACAGCCTTGACGTACTCTTTTTCCTATTTGGAACCAACTGTTGTTCCATGTCCAGTTTTAACTGTTGCTTCCTGACCTGCATATAGATTTCTCAAGAGGCAGGTCAGGTGGTTTGATATTCCCATCTCTTGAAAAATTTTCCATGCTTTATTGTGATCCACACCATCAAAGGCTATGATATAGCCAGTAAGGCAGAAATATATGTTTTTCTGGAACTCTCTAGCTTTTTCAATGATCCAGAGGGTGTTGGTAATTTGATTTCTGGTTCCTCTGCCTTTTCTAAATCCAGTTGAACATCTGGAAGTTCATGGTTCGCGTACTGCTGAAGCCTGGCTTGGAGAATTTTGAGCATTACTTTACTAGCATGTGAGATGAGTGCAATTATGCGGTAGTTTGAGCATTCTTTGGCATTGCCTTTCTTTGGGATTGGAATGAAAACTGACCTTTTCCAGTCCTGTGGCCACTGCTGAGTTTTCCAAATTTGCTGGCATATTGAGTGCAGCACTTTCACAGCATCATCTTTCAGGATTTGAAACAGCTCAACTGGAATTCCATCACCTCCACTAGCTTTGTTCGTAGTGATGCTTTCTAAGGCCCACTTGACTTCACATTTCATGATGTCTGGCTCTAGATGAATGATCACATCATCATGATTATCTGGGTCATGAAGATCTTTTTTGTATAGTTCTTCTGTGTATTCTTGCCACCTCTTCTTAATATCTTTTGCCTCTCTTAGGTCCATACCATTTCTGTCCTTTATCAAGCCGATCTTTCATGAAATGTTCCCTTGATATCTCTATAGTTTTCCTGAAGAGATCTCTAGTCTTTCCCATTCTGTTGTCTTCCTCTATTTCTTTGCACTAATCACTGAGGATGGCTTTCTTGTCTCTCTCCTTGTTATTCTTTGGAGCTCTGCTTTGAAATGGGTATATCTTTCCTTTTTTCCTTTGCTTTTCACTTCTCTTTTTTTTCACAGCTATTTATAAGGCCTCCTCAGACAGCCATTTGCTTTCTTGCATTTCTCTTTGTTGGGGATGGTCTTTATCCCTATCTCTTATACAATGTCACAAACTTCCATCCATAGTTCATCAGGCACTCTGTCTCTCAGATCTAGGCCCTTAAATCTATTTCTGATTTCTGATTTCCACTGTATAATCATAAGGGATTTGATTTAGGTCATACCTGAATTGTCTGAAGTTGAATGGTTCTATGAAGACTTACAAGACCTTTTAGAACTAACAACAAAAAAGATGTACTTTTCATTGTAGGGGACTGGAATACAAAAATAGGAAGTCAAGAAACACCTGGAGTAACAGGCAAATTTGGCCATGGAGTACAGAATGAAGCAGGGCAAAGGCTAATAGAGTTTTACCAAGAGAATGCACTGGTCATAGCAAACACCCTCTTCCAACAACACAAGAGAGGACTCTACACATGGATATCACCAGATGGCCAACAGTAAAATCAGATTTATTATATATTTCATCAGCTAAAGATGGGGAAGCTGTATATAGTCAGCAAAAACAAGACCAGGAGCTCACTGTGGCTCAGATAATTAACTCCTTATTGCCAAATTCAGACTTAAATTGAATAAAGTGGGAAAAACCACTAGATCATTCAGCTATGATCTAAACCAAATCCCTTATGATTATACAGTGGAAGTGAGAAATAGACTTAAGGGACTAGATCTGATAGACAGAGTCCCTGACGAACTATGGATGGAGGTTTGTGACATTGAACAGGAGACAGAAATCAAGACCATCCCCAAGAAAGAAATGCAAAAAGGCAAAATGGCTGTCTGAGGTGGCCTTACAAATAGCTGTGAAAAGAAGGGAAGCAAAAGCAAAGGAGAAAAGGAAAGATATAAGCATCTGAATGCAGATTTTTAAAGAATAGCAAGGAAAGATTAAAAAAAGCCTTCCTCAGCGATCAGTGCATAGTAATAGAGGAAGACAACAGAATGGGAAAGACTAGAGAAATCAGATATATCAAAGGAATATTTCATGAAAGACAGGCTCAATAAAGGACAGAAATGGTATGGACCTAACAGAAGCAGAAGATATTAAGAAAAGGTGGCAAGAATACACTGAAGAACTATACAAAAAAGATCTTCATGACCCAGATAATCATGATGGTGTGATCACTCACCTAGAGCCAGACATCCTGGAATATGAAGTCAACTGGGCCTTAGGAAGCATCACTGCAAACAAAGCTAGTGGAGGTGATGGAATACCAGTTGAGCTATTTCAAATCCTGAGAGATGACACTGTGAAAGTGCTGCACTCAATATGCTAGCAAATTTGGAAAACTAGGCAGTGGCCACAGGACTGGAAAAAG
>SJYV01014643.1:105893-153516 GCA_006410875.1 Neotragus pygmaeus
ACTCTCCTCTTTCACTTTCATCAAGAGGCTCTTTAGTTCTTCACTCTCTGCCATAAGGGTGGTGTCATCTGCATATCTGAGGTTATTGATATTTCTCCCATCAATCTTGATTCCAGCTTGTGCTTCATCCAGCCCAGCATTTCTCATGATGTACTCTGCATAGAAGTCAAATAAGCAGCATGACAATATACAGCCTTGATGTACTCCTTCCCCAATTTGGAATCAGTCTGTTGTTCCATGTCCAGTTCTAACTGTTGCTCCTTGACCTGCATATAGATTTCTCAGGAGGCAGATAATTGGTCTGGTGTCCCCATCTCTTGAAGAATTTTCCACAATTTATTATGATCCACACAGTCAAAGGCTTTGGCATAGTCAATAAAACAGAAGTAGATGTTTTTCTGGAACTCTCTTGCTTTTTCCATGATCCAGCCGATGTCGGCAATTTGATCTCTGGTTCCTCTGACTTTTTTAAAACCAACTTGAACATCTGTAAGTTCATGGTTCATGTACTGCTGAAGCCTGGCTTGGAGAATTTTGAGCATGACTGCTAGTGAGTGAGATGAGTGCAATTGTGCAGTAATTTGAACATTCTTTGGCATTGCCTTTCTTTGGGACTGGAATGAAAACTGACCTTTTCCAGTCCTGTGGTCACTGTTGAGTTTTTCAAATTTGCTGGGATACTGAGTGTGGCACTTTCACAGCATCATCTTTCAGGATTTGAAATAGCTCAACTGGAATTCCATCACCTCTACTAGCTTTGTTCACAGTGATGTTTCCTAAGGCCCACTTGACTTCACATTCCAGGATGTCTGGCTCTATGTGAGTGATCACACCATCACGGTTATCTGGGTCATGCAGATCTTTTTTGTACAGTTCTTCTGTGTATTCTTGCCACCTCTTCTTAATATCTTCTGCTTCTGTTAGTTCCATCCTGTTTCTCTCCGTTATTATGCCCATCTTTGCATGAAATGTTCCCTTGGTATCTCTAATTTTCTTGAAGAGCTCTCTAGTCTTTCCCATTCTGTTGTTTTCCTCTATTTCTTTGCACTGATCACTGAGGAAGGCTTTCTTATCTCTCCTTGCTATTTTTTGGAACTCTGTCTTATATATCTATCAATGAATTATTTATATGTACAACTGATTCACTTTGCTTTACGGTAGCAAGTAACACAACACTGTAAAGCAACTATACTCCAATAAAAATTAATTCTAAAAATAAAATAAAATAATGCCCTTGGTGAGGATTCAGGACAGACATACTACATGTTGGCTTTACTCAAAGGCATAGAACACTGATAATCATACTATAACTCAGCAGCAGCTTGTGTATTTTCTTACTCTGCACATTCCCTAATTTAATTTCTGATAGCTATATTTCCTTACTTCTTACTTAATGCCTCCAAAAGTTGTTCCAACTCTACTTTACCTGAAAAGATGAATATAAATGTTATTATTTGTTCTGCTCTCTCTCTTTCCTTCCACATTATAATAAAATTAGACCACCCTCAACTCCAGTAGGAGTTTATGTTTCATTTTGTTCTGACATCTCCATTTGTATAGGCCACCATGGGGGAAACCTCATTAACTTTGAATTTCAAAGCTTCTTGTAAACTACAAGTGTCCTATAAATCTAATCTGCTACTGAGATCCTAGCATTCTCAAGAGATACTCCCTGAGACTTTCAAGAAGTTTCAAAGTCAAAAATACTATTATAATACATCATTTCTTCCTTAAAAATTCAGAAATACAGAGTGAAAAAGAAGGTAAGTGGTTTCTTCTAACTCCTAATGGTCTTACAAACACAAGGCCAAAATCATATATAAAGCTATTTGAGGAATAAGAATTGCTACTCTCTTAGGTCTCTTTACTACTCACCAACATCATCAGTTGGCTATATTCTGGAAATATATCACAACAAAATTTTTACCATGTCATGAGTGTAGCTGTGTAGAAGATGATGAAGAGAAAAATAAAAGCCCAAGTTGAGATGTATGGTGAAGCTAACTCCACCACATTAGCTTCAAAGCATAAGAGATTCAATTTCATTCGTAAACTGCAAATTATTACTTATTATTGTGTCTAAATATTGTGTCTAAATAAGACTTTCTGGGATGGGATGGAGTTACAAGCCAAGAAGTAGTAGAGTACAAGCAATCATCTGAGTTCTATGACTCTGCAGCTTAAAACAGTCATTTATTGTTGCTGCTGTTCAGTTGCCAAGTCGTGTCCAACTCTGAGACCCCATGGACTGCAGCATGCCAGGCTCCCTGGTCCTTCACTGTCTCCTAGAGTTTGCTCAAACTCATGTCCCATTGAGTCGGTGATGCCTTCCAACCATCTCGTCCTCTGTTGTCCCCTTCTTTTGCTTTCAATCGTTCCCAGGATCAGGGTCTTTTCAAATGAGTCAGTTCTTTGCATCAAGTGGTCAAAGTATTGGAACTTCAGCTTCAGCATCAGTCCTTCTAATGAATATTTGGGACTGATTTCTTTTAGAATGGACTGGTTGGATCTCTTTGCAGTCCAAGGGACTCTCAAGAGTCTCCTCCAACACCACAGTTCAAAAGCATCAATTCTTCGGCACTCGCCTTTCCAATGGTCCAACTTTCACATCCCCATACATGACTACCGGCAAAACCATTGCTTTGACTAGACAGAACTTTATTGGCAAAGTAATGTCTCTGCATTTTAATATGCTGTCTAGATTTATCATAGTTTTTCTTCCAAGGAGCAAGCATGTTTTGTTTCATGGCTGCAGTCACCATGATCTTGGAGCAATGATCTTGGAGCTCAAGAAAACAAAGTCTGTGACTGTTGCCACTCCCCCCCCACCCCCGCCACCCCATTTATTTGCCATGAAGTGATGGGACCAGTTGACATGATCTTAGTTTTCTGAATGTTGAGNGGATTAGGAGCTCGTATACACCTATGGTGGATTCATGTCAATGTATGGCAAAACCAATACAATATTGTAAAGTAGAATAAAGTAAAAATTAAAAAAAGAAGAAGAAATAGCCTCATTTTTGAGCATTGACACTGTTGCATCAATCTGGCAGCTCCCTGAAAATCTCCTTTAGTTGAATTTGACATTCCTTGACCTGACTCCACACACTTTCTGGGAATAGTCCTATATCTAGGCCATTTATTGAAAATCATTCAGCAATTACTCATCACATTTTCCTAAAGCTCTGATACCAGCTGTGGCAATCAAAATATAAAATATCAGGTTATCACTTTCACATTCTAAATCTCCTAACTTTTTTGTTTCATTTACCTCTGCCTTTCTCCATCACTCTTGCATGCAGAGACATAGGCGCACATATGCATGCATGCACATACCACACACACACACACACAAATGTATGCCACACATACCACATCATCTTCTTGTTCCTTAACCAGAAAGAAAAACTCTACATATTTACTCATGCAAAGAAGAAAAAGAGATCACCAATCCACTGAGTAGGTCAACATGACATTCTGTAGCATTCATGTCACCATATTTTCTATATGAAACCATATTTAAACTTATTATGTTTCAATGAAATTCAAAGTCATCATCTCAGCCAAGGAAGTGCTTTTACCTATACATATCAACAATCTTGAAAGTGTGTGTGTGTGTGTGTGTGTGTGTGTGTGAAGAAGATATTTATACACACATTATTTCATCTCCTTTTTGAATGTATCATAGAGAACAAATGACAGAATATCTTGACAACTAATATGACAAAACAAGTCCCATTTCTCAGTACAAACATCACTATGGCATGAGTCTCATGAAGGGAATATATTAGTATTTAATCTGAAATGGTGAAGGATCTGAGACATTACTTAGAAGATGAGAAATCAGACTACCCAGGTGATAGAAAGGTAGACAGGTAGATGGTAGGTAAATGGATAGGTAGGTAGGTAGGTAGATTGATACATTGATTGTTTGATAAATCAATCAATCAATAGATAGATATTCTAACAAGAAACACAAAGTCTACAGATCAGAACACAGTTTATCATTCACAGAGCATCTCATTACCGGCAAGGTTGTGGCAGCAGAGATCCACCCTTTATGTCACTGAATAGGCAATATATTTTTTGTATCTTACAAATTCTGTTCACACTAAGTTACTCCACTTAATCCTCATTATCCTCTCCCTTGCCCTGAATATGACAAAGTATTACAGAAATAAAATAGACTTCATTTTGATATAGTAAAAATATTTTCAAATAAATTTCAAAAGTATAATAATATGGTTGCAATATCTAGGTCACATTCTAGAAACGAAGTTTCAGTATCTTGACAATTGCCAATGTTAATAATTTGTGAACCAGTTAGGACCATAGTGATTCTTTTAATGTTAATGCTCAAAATTCTCCAAGCCAGGCTTTAGCAATACATGAACTGTGATTTCCAGATGTTCAAGCTGGTTTCAGAAAAGGCAGGGGAACCAGAAGATCAAATTGCTAACGGCTGCTGGATCATCAAAAAGCAAAAGATATCCAGAAAAACATCTATTTCTGCTTTATTGACTATGCCAAAGCCTTTGACTGTGTGGATCATAATAAACTGTGGAAAATTCTGAAAGAGATGGGAATACCAGACCACCTGATCTGCCTCCTGAGAAATCTGTATGCAGGTCAGGAAGCAACATTAGAGCTGGACATGGAACAACAGACTGGTCTCAAATAGGAAAAGGAGTACATCAAAGCTGTATATTGTCACCCTGCATATTTAACTTATATGCAGAGTACATCATGAGAAACACTGGGCTGGATGAAGCACAAGCTGGAATCAAGATTGCCGAGAGAAATATCAGTAACCTCTGATATGCAGATGACACCACCCTTATGGCAGAAAGTGAAGAAGAACTAAAGAGCCTCTTGATGAAAGTGAAAGAAGAGAATGAAAAGTTGGCTTAAAGATCAACATTCAGAAAACGAAGATCATGGCATCCAGTCCCATCACTTCACGGAAAAGAGATGAGGAAACTGTGTAAACAGTGCAGACTTTATTTTTTTGGTCTCCAAAATCACTGCCGATGGTGACTGCAGCCATGAAATTAAAAGACACTTAGTTCTTGGAAGGAAAGTTCTGACTAACTTAGACAGCATATTAAAAAGCAGAGACATAACTTTGTCACAAAGGTTCATCTAGTCAAGGCTATGATTTTTCCAGTGGTCATGTATGGATTTGAAATTTGGACTATAAAGAAACCTGAGCACTGAAGAACTGATGCTTTTGAACTGTGGTGTTGGAGAAGACTCTGAGAGTCCCTTGGACTGCAAGGAGATCCAAACAGTCCATGCGAAAGGAGATCAGTCCTGAGTGTTCATTGGAAGGACTGATGTTGAAGCTGAAACTCCAATACTTTGGCCACCTGATGCAAAGAGCTGACTCATTTGAAGAGACCCTGATGCTGACAAAAATTGAGGGCAGGAGGAGAAGGAGACAATAGAGAATGAGAGGGTTGGATAGCATCACCGACTCAATGGACATGGGTTTGGGTAGACTCCGGGAGTTAGTGATGGACAGGGAGGCCTGGCGTGCTGCAGTTCATGGGGTTGGGTCGCAAAGAGTCGGACATGACTGAGTGACTGAACTGGAACTAGCATGTAGTTTAGAAATAAGTCCTAAAGTTACTTAGCTTTGCACTGAAACCACAGGAGTTCTGTATAAAATTTAATTTTTTTCTATGAGAGATTTTTTTTTAAGTGTCTTGAAAATTTGTTTTCTTGTTCAACTCCAGACAAAGACTTATTTAGCATCTTTTGAGGGTAGTCGTACATACTTTGAAATATGGTATTTAGTGCACAGATTATTCCAGTCTAACAAAGGGGATAGGTACATCAATATTAATTTTAGCAAGTAAGGTGGTAAAGCAAAAAATAAAATTCTAAGGAATTCCAAGGGAACTATGGTCAAGATAACTTCATTACTTGTTCCAAACTGGAAAATTCCCCTAAGTAAAGTGAGGAATACCCAGAAACTCAGATCTGCTCTGTCTCAAAAGGAAGACAGAACAGAAACAGAGAGACATTAATTTTATAAATTTCAAAGAAAAATTGGCAGCAATGCCAATAAACAGTCCAAGCGTATTAGCTTACCACAATCTTTGTTCATCGGGTTAACACACAGAGCTAGAGAAACAGTATAGATCCAAAGAGGAAAATGGTTTACAACATCTCTCTGCAACAATATGTAACAACACCATATTTATATAAAAATAAAAATGCATTTGCTCTAAATTTGTTACTGATGTACCTTATCACAATATCTTTGGCCTAAAGGAAATAACTTTATCTCAAATCATGAAATCTCCATATAAAACAGGAGAAACTGAGCTTTTAGGTGAGGCAATATTAATTCCCCTGTGATATGTTCATTTTTAGACATGTGTTATTTGGGGGGATTTTGTCTTTATAACCCCCCTGTGATGAAGGTGCAATCACTCTGTTTGGCCAATGATGGAAACAATAAACATGGATTCCATACACAGAACAATAGAGCAGAAAACTGATAGAGTCATTCATATACTACCTTTCCAGGAGGCATCTGGGATCCTAAGAAGCTCAGGGACTCTGCTGGCAGGAGAACATGGAGAATATTCACCCTGATACTGACTGCAAACCTGGGAACCTTGAGCAAGTCTTCTTAGCTATAAAATAGTGATAATGATGTCTATAACACAAGGTTGTGTTATAGGGCTCAAAAGAGATGAAGTGCACAAAACCTCTGTCTATTTTTAATTATAGCTGCTAGGAAAGACACAACTTGAAAATTTTGTAACATATTTATCGGTAACCCAATGTTAGGAAAATTCTGAGAATCTTCATTTTGGATTGTGTTTCTGGCTCTCTCTAAGTGCTCTTTATTTTGAACTATTCCCTGAAAAGCCTATGCTTCCAATCAAATCTGAATTACTGCTTACCTCTACAGACCACTCTCTTGAACACTGATTACCTTTTAACCATGACTTAAGATTTAGTTTTCATAATAGGAAATAACAATTGTACAGAGTGGTCTGGCAGGGCTTTATAGAACAGCTTCAGTCAGGTTGACATTTGCTTTTATTAACCATATTTCCTGTAGGTGCTCAGACAATGAGAAATCCACTTCTGTGAGTTGAACCAATTATAACTGAGCAAGTACACTTTTTTCCTGGCCTGGTCATGATGTTAAATGTTTGATTACAAAGGTCTTGTGCTTTTAGCTAAATAGGAGTAAATTTCTTTCCATTTGCAAGAACAGGCTATTTCTGCCTTTCATTCCATAGTTTCTTAGTATTTTAATTCTGGTCTCTCAGTGCCAAATAGAGTCACAAATGTAACACCCTTGAGATGGGGAAAACAATATTGTTATATTCCTTTGAAAACAAATTGAGTTAGCTTCTGGAAGGACTGGGCTGCACCACTGCACAGAAACAAATGTATTGCATGATCTAGGCGAGAAGAGGGACAAGTTACACATGACGAATGGGTTTCAGTGGCAACATGGGGAAGGAATCGGTAGCTCTAGAAAGAAATTTCAAGAAAGGCATCAAATACAGGGAAATTTTAAGATGAAGACAATAAAAAGGTGATGGGGATATTTTTGCGTGCACATCTAATGGAATGACACAACCACAATAAAACAAGCTTTGGAACAGCAGGCTTGAAATAGGAAAGGGTGATTCTGAAAAGAGGCAGTTCCTGGGAAAGTCTTTCCAGAGAAGCATGAAAAGAGACAAGAGAAAATGGGCCGAATCCTACGAAGTGCAGAATTAAGAAGCCAAAACAGGCCACATTAAATCAAGCATTATAGATAAGGACTCCTCTTACGAGCAATGTCATCAGGGAAATGACCATTGCCCCAAAGTACCATAAGCTTATATTTTGGATACTTCTGTTTCATCTCTTTAAAATTATTCAGCTATGGCTAAGCAACATGTTGATATTTCCTGCGACTCAAATGAAGATTTTTCAATTACTTTTAACTCTTTACTGACCATTGTATAAATATGGGATCAGAGATTTGTAGAATACTTAGGTTCAAAGTAATAGTACTGATTATTAACTCCAACTTTATTTTACAGTCAAGGATGCTAAGATTATCCCAGATTACATGCCAACTAGTAACAGAGCCAGGACAAGAATTATGTTCTCCAAGTTTCCAGATTTTTTTCATTTTTTAAAAATCATAGCTAAAATTAAAATTTCAATATTTTAAAAAGAGAACTACACCCGTATAAAGTCCAAGGGACAGCAAGGAGATCAAACTAGTCCATCCTAAAGGAAATCAGCCCTGAATGTTCCCTGGAAAGACTGATGCTGAAGCCGAAACTCCAATACTTTGGCCACCTGATGTGAAGAACTGATTCACTGGAAAAGACTCTGATGCTGGGAAAGATTGAAGGCGGGAGGAGAAGGGGATGACAGAGGATGAGATGGTTGGATGGCATCACAGACTCAATGGACATGAGTTTGAGTAGGCTCTGGGAGTTGGTGATGGACAAGGATGCCTGGTGTGCTACAGTCCATGGGGTCACAAAGAGTCGGACATGACTGAGCAACTGAACTGAACTGAACTGAAAATCCAAGGGAAGAAAATTATGTTATTAAGAGAACCTGAGTAGAAACAAGCTAAAATTAAAAATTCAGTAGTAGAGAAGTTATAAAATAAAGATCCCTTATTGAAAGTAGAAGAAAAAATGCAATCCAGAAGAAATATTTTTAACTTTGCACTCAAAATACTTTGGGAACTTACCATTTCTTATTACTTCCATTGCTACCACTCTGGCTCAGGACAGTATAATGGGGGCAAGACCCCCAGTTGGTTCCCTTGTTTCCATCCTTACTCCCCTACTGTCTTAAAGCATCACAAAAGTCATAACGAGTTTAAGATGTAAGGTGGTTTATCTCATTCCCCTACTCAATCCTCCAGTTGTTTCACATCTCATGAAAAGTTAAGGGAAAATCACTACAATGACCTACAGAGAGCTAACAAACGGCTTCCCCATTTCCTCTGCTCTCATCCCCTTCGTCTCCTTCACTCACTATATTGTAACTATTCTGGCTGTCCAGCTGACTCTCAAGCACATTAGGGACATTCCTCTGAATTTGTACCATCTCTCTCCATGGCCTGGAACACTTTTCCCTGGTCTCTGCATAGCTCCTCTTACCCATTCAAGTCTTTGGAAAAGCAGTCTTTTCAGTAAGGCATATTATGACCACCCTGTTTAAAATTATTCTATTCCTCTCATACTCTTAATCTTTCTTATGGGGCTTTCTAGGTGGCACTAGTGATAAGAGATCTCCCAGCCAGGGCAGGAGACAGTGGATTTGATCCTGGGCCAGGAAGATCCCCAGGAGGAGGAAATGGCAACCCACTCCTGAATTCTTGCCTCAAAAATTCCATGGACAGAGGAGCCTGGCAGGCTACAGTTCATGGGGTGGCAAAGGGTCAGGTGTGACTGAACACACAAACACACACATCTTGCTTTATTCTTTTTTTTTCATAGCACTTACCGTGCTCTAATATTCTATATCATTTACTCCCACCAGAATATAATATTACATGTGGTATCGGAACATTCACCAAGACGTTTCGCTACTGATTTATATGCAGTACTTAAAATGGTACTTAGAACATACAATAAAGAAATGCTTTCTGATTGAGAGACTTGACTAAAAGAAGATCGCCGTGTTAAAAGACATACCCTCTGGGTTTACTCAAATGTGTGTGTTTGTGCTCAGTAACGTTCGACTCTTTGTGACTCCATGGACTATAGCCTGCCAGGCTCCTCTGTCCATCAAACATTCCAGGCAAGAATACTGGAATGTGTTGCCATTTCCTCTTCCAAGGGATCTTTCTGACCTAGTTATCAAACCCATGTTTCTTTTGTCTCCTTCACTGGCAGACTGATTTTTTCCACTCGCACCACCTTGGAAGCCCCACAAAAATACATAAATCCTACACCAGAGAAAGTACCACAGTGCTGAATATTCCTAAATCTCAAGGAAAGGCTTCTGATATGATGAAACATCACAACTGCATGAAAAATTGTTAGAAAGATACATGATTTTAATGAGAAGATTTAACTAAATGGAATATCAAATTATTTATCAAGTTGAGAAATCTAAGTATCAAAAAATTCATATTCTCCCAAATTAATATTTAAGTTCAACATAATTTCAGCCAAAAGCCTGATCAGATGTTTAGGTAGAAATTAACATTGTTTTAAAAATTAACTTGAAAGAAGAAGACAATAACTTCAACAATTATTGATAAAAAGAAAAATATATGTCAGTGTTAAGATGTATTAGAATTCAATCTATAAAAATGGTTCTGAAGAATTTATTTGCAGGGCAGCAATGGAGGAACAGACATAGACATAGGGTGAGATGTATGGAAAGAATAACATGGAAATTTACATTACCATATGTAGAATAGATAGCCAAAGGGAATTTGTTATATGGCTCAGGAAACTCAAAAAGGGGCTCTATATCAACCTAAAGGTGTGGGATGGGGAGGCAAATGGGAGGGAGGTTCAAAAGAAAGGGGTATGTGTATACCTATGGCTGATTCATGTTGAAGTTTGACAGAAAACAACAAAATTCTGTAAAGCAATTATCCTTTAGCAAATAAATAAATAAATAAAAAGATGTGTTAGAAAATACTGCACTGTGAGTTACTGATTTTGCATTAGGACAACTCAGGTAAACCAAAGAAATAGAATAAAAAATCGAGAAACTGCCTCCAATACAGATGAGTAAAGAATAATCTAGCAAATATATAGTACTGAGAAATATATGGACCAGTTTTTATAAAGTTTGATCCTCATCTCATGCAGTGCACAAAATAAATTCCTCATGGAATAGAGAGTTATATAAGAAAACAAATAAAGATATAGAATAAATTATAAGTGGATCTTACTTCAAGGCAGGTCAGGTCTTCCAAGCTTAAAACTACATAACTAAACTATGAGAATGAGCATTTTGAATTCATTAAATTAATAACTTAGTTCAATTATTTATTACTTGAATTAATAGTTTGCTATTATTATCACTATTTTTATTGTTGTTAAGCAACAACCAATATGAGACAATCCTGGATGGAAAAGCATTATTTTATGTGATGATAAAACCTGAAAAGGGTTAAGGGTCAAGAATTAATCATTAAAAATGAGGATTTAGAACTTGCACTTCCCATTCCCAGCTATTATTACCAGACCTTCAGCAATTCATGTTTACCCAGAGAGCACTGCTACTGTTTCCTTGAAAAACTGAAGAGAACAAACAGAATTCATACACTGGGGTGAGACAATAAAGATCAGAGCAATCTGAGGCAACTGAAGTGAGATGAGTTACAGTGGGTGTGAAAGTGTTAAGTCACTCAGTTCAGTTCACTTCAGTCGCTCAGTCGTGTCTGACTCTTTGAGACCCAATGAATCGCAGCAAACCAGGCCTCCCTGTTCCTCATCAGCTCCTGGAGTTTACTAAGACACATCCACCAAGTCCGTGATGCCATCCAGCCATCTCATCCTCTGTCGTCCCCTTGTCCTCCTGCCCCCAATCCCTCCCAGCATCAGGGTCTTTTCCAGTGAGTCAACTCTTTTCGCCTCAAAAATTCCATGGACAGAGGAGCCTGGCAGGCTGAGGTGGACAAAGTACTGGAGTTTCAGCTTCAGCATCAGTCCTTCCGAAGAAATCCCAGGGCTGATCTCCTTCAGAATGGACTGGTTGGATCTCCTTGCAGTCCAAGGGACTCTCAAGAGTCTTCTCCAATGCCACAGTTCAAAAGCATCAATTCTTCAGCGCTCAGNGGAGTTGGTGATGGACAGGGAGGCCTGGTGTGCTGCAATTCATGGGGTCACAAAGAGTCGGACACGACTGAGTGACTGAACTGAACTGAAATCACCCTAAACATCATTCTACATCTGACTGTTTCTACATGTCCAAATTTACATATTTCAGCTGAGTCAGTAAATATCCTTTCTGAGCTCAATCACACATTTCACTGTGTGTATGTGCTCAGTTGCTAAGTTGTGTCCGACTCTGACTCCACGGACTGCCCACCAGGCTTCTGTCCGTGGGATTTTCCTGGCAAGAATACTGTAATGGGTTGCCATATCCTCCCGGGGGATCTTCCAGAAACAAGGATCAGACTCACATCATCTCTGTCTTCTTCAATGGCAGGGTTATTCTTTACCACTGAGCCACCTGGGGAGCCCACATTTTGAGAGGAGATTTTAATAAATTGTCTTCCAAATCCCAATACTGGCCTGCATACAAGACTTTTCCATTTCCATACTGTGCTTGTCTGTTTTCCTATGTCTAATCCACTGTACAGAAAGTCCACTGAGCACAGATACTATATTTCATTCACCTGATAGTCTCCATTGCTGATCATAGTAAATGGCACATAATTAAGGCTTTATATCTATGGAACTAAAATAACTATAAACAATTATAATTATTTTTAACTTTTTAGAGTAATTATTGATATAAATAATTTTAAAACACTGTATGCACAATTAAAGTAATATTTAAAGAAATTCAAATCAATAGACTTTTTTAATCTTTCTCCTCAATCTTTTATTGCAATTAAATAGTTTTAGTTTTTCTCTATGCATCTGTAATATGCTCTGATTTTTCTTGACTTATAAAGAATATGTTCATTTTTTGAGATCCATAACTCATTAATCCTTACTAGTCTTTTTCTTTGTATAGATTCATAGCTTTCTTAATGAATAAAAGGCTTCCTATTCTCTCTGGATCTGTGTTATCACCAACTTGATGGGAAATTTCAAAATTCCTAATCTGAGTCCTAGTCTTTTTTCTAGTTCCTGAAATTTATTTCAGCTAAATTTGAATTGTCACCCTAGAGCTTTCTGATTATGCCAGTAATAGCCTTATGTCTTCCTTAAATTTCTAACATCTCAAATAGCTTAAGGTATTCTCTAGCTTTTTCTCATTACTGGATCAGGAAAGAAAAATTCTGAACATGATAAACTCATATTTATAAGAATAAAATGCTAGAAGGAAGTGTCTTTCCTCATGTCACCACTTTCTTGTCCTTTGATGTCTTCTAGAGGTACATGAAAAGAGTATAATTGCTACAGACCAGACACACTGGTAGAAACTGGCATCTCTCAAAGAATGAACTTTCCTTAAAAAGCTGATATCCAAGCACATTTAAATAGATTTAAAAATAAACAGGAGATCATTTCCAGTTTCTTTCTTTAATAAATCCATATATATGAGTGATTTTACTGACGGCCATTTTATATGTATAAAATAAATTGTATCAGAAGGAACTTAAAGACTGAGCATGGATAGAGAAGAGTAAGAACTGAGTTCCAAGGCACTTGAACACTTAGATGTGAAGACCAGAGGAAGAACCAGCAAGGACCTCAAAAGAAAATTCGACCCCTGCAGCATAAGAAAACTAGCAGGGTATGCATTTCCAGAAAATGAAGACAGATTCCAAAAAGTAGGGGGCATCTAACTGTGACATTTACTGCTTAGTATCTAAATAATATGAGCAGTAAAGATTGACCATAAAATTTGGCAACCTGAATACCACTTGGAACCACAACCATTACATACTTCTCGATATCAATTACCTCCCCTGCAAAAAATATCAAGACTCATTTCATGAAAAAGTGTGAAGGACTAAATGAGATAATACATGAAAGCACCTAGCATAATGCAAGCAACAGAGGTATAAGCAGGAGGTTTTTTAAATTATTGATACAGACTGAGGTTGTCTGTAACTAGACCACCTGAATACAGTATGCTTGACAACGATGTGAGAGAATTCGGCTGAAGTGTCTAGTATGACTGGAAAAAGCAGAAATGATTATAGCTCAGAGAAGCTGGAACCAGAAACAATGAGGAGAAAAATAGTGTGCGTAGGACAATTCCTATCCTTGGATAACAGTTAAAGGAACACATTTCTCATGACTTTGTGTTTTATCCCATCTCATAACTGGTGACTGCACACTTTTAAAACATTAGTTAATATTTGGAAAGCATTTGAAAACAACAAACTTCTCTTAAGGACAAATGATATGTAAAGTTTAGTGATCTAAATAAGCATAATGTCACAAGTTAAAATTCCGTTCTTATCTCCTACACAATATGTTGTCTAACTCCATAATTTTACAGTCAACCCTTTTACATTTTGTATCTGCATAAATATCTACAAGTGGGCTTCCCTGGTGACTCAGTGGTAAGGAATCCATCTGCCAATGCAGGAGGCATGGGTTTGATCCCTGGATCAGGAAGATCCCCTGGAGAAGGAAATTGCAACTCACTCCAGTATTCTTGCCAGAGAAGTAATCACAACTCACTCCAGTATTCTTGCCAGAGAAGTCCCAAGGACAGAGGAGCCTGGTGGGCTATAGTCCATGGGGTCACAAAGAGTCAGACGTGATTTAGCAACAAAACAACAACAAATAACTATAGGCTTATTATATAGTTCTTGTGGTCTTTGATAAATAAAATTACTCCATTTGGCTAATTTTTACTCAATGGCCTTCTGATTTTATAAGATTTCCTTTAATTTTTTCCTCTTCTCATCAGATTTAAAATTAGTTATGTAATTGGTCATGGTAAACATCTTAAATAATGGTGTGCCCTACAAGACAGCTAAAAGCAACTTGTGTTTTTAGGAGTATTTTTCATCATAATGATCATGACCATGACATCACGATCATATTGAAGCTAGAGTCTGGATGAAGTATAATGTAAAAGAATTAATGCTGCAAAAGGCTGGTTGAAAGTCTGCCCTTAAATAATGCATTAGTATGAATCATTTCTTTCTCTATAAATTTTTAGAAAAATACTAATTTTTGGAAGCCTATTTTTATGCATTCTTTCAGAACCATCTTATGCTCATTTTCTATCTTAACATTTACACAGGAAATTTCATTTGCAAAGCAAAGCATATGTCCTTATTTATGTAAGTTTTACATCAGCAATTAAAAGTAATGGCTAACTTGTAAAAAATGTATTTGCTCAAATATGTATCTTATGCTTTATCAATTTTTTCTAGGCAAAGATTTTATTCTAGAATAAATTCAGAATTGATAAATATAGTAATGAAAAAAATCATATGAATCCATTTTGGAAATTGCAAAGTCATTTTGAACTTACCCTCTCTAGACTTCTCTGNGGGTATTGTTTTTGCTTTGGCTCCATTCCTTCATTCTTTCTGGAGTTATTTCTCAGAATTGATAAATATAGTAATGAAAAAAATCATATGAATCCATTTTGGAAATTGCAAAATCATTTTGAACTTACCCTCTCTAGACTTCTCTGCCTTCTCTTTGGATTTTTTTTTTTTTTAGAAGAAAATGAATGTAGCAAATTCAAAAAGCAACAGTTAACTATCTAGTGAGCCCATACATAACTCAATGATTCCAGGTACTAAACTCACTACAGAAATTATAAGAAGCTGGCAATTCAAATGCCTTCCCTTTATACAAACTGTGCACTGAACATTCCAAACTGCTGATTTTTCTCCTAAATCCTTCTCATTTCTAAATAGGGGTATCCAGGTTATCAACATTTAAGAAAGTGAAAAGCCTTCGTAAATGCCAAAAATCTAAAGTGAAATGATTTATTCCAAATTTCATTTAATCATTTTGCAAATCTACTGGAAAAATAAATATTTTTTAATTTACATTTTTGTGGAGCTTTAATACTAACACTGAAAATATAATGATCACCTATTTGGTGGTATTTTACTTCTTGACTCCACAGATGGGAGAAAGATGCAAGGAACAGTATGAATCAATGTTTCTCATCAGCTCTTTCTCACTCACCCAGTGAGAGCATTCTCAGTTGGCAGAAAGCTCAAAGATGGCCAAATTTTTGGTTTGTTCAAGTATTTCTAAGCAGGAATGGACATCAACCATCCTGGAATGGAAACAATGTTCTCTGGACAAAAACTCCTTAGGAAAAAATAGTATTTTACTATTAGTTTTACAGCTTGCTCATTTTTTGCTTGAAATTCCCTTAAAATTGGACAAAGTTTTCTCTTACTTTAACTAATTACTTTTCATTTAAAATTCATTTAAACCATTCTTTGGCTATTTGGCTAGACATATTCATGTGTCATAACTAGAGGAAAGTTTTAAAAGTTCTGATTACCCTCCCACATCCAACAGCACAAAAAGAACTTATAAATATTCTGTGCTACCCATTGGGCACAGATTTCTACCTGCAAGGTTTCAGCTGGAAATTGGGTTTGGCTTATTTTCAACCCAGCACTTCCTTTATTCATTCTTTGCCTGATTCTCCCATCTTTTTCACTTCTTCTTACTATAGTTGGCTATTTACAGGCTAAAGTCATTTACTAGACTACAAACTGCAGGGAGCTCAAAAACCATCATATACTAATCTGTATGTTATCTGGCCCTAATAAAAGCTCAAAATATCTGCTAACATACGCTAAAACTGTATCTCACAGTTAAAATTTGTCTTTTTAAAGGAAGATCATAGATTCCCTTTATTTTCCTTGTTATTCAAATTTAAATCCCCAGTTTCTTAAGTATGTCTGTATTTCACATTCCTTGCTTTTGGTCTTTGAAAATGGCTGACACATTAATTTTCTCTATTCACAGTGAAATAGACTTAAAGCTTCTATGTTAGAACAAGAGGACACACTAAGGCATCAGTCTTCAGAAGTGCAGAGTTGGTTACAAATCCATTCTTAATGTCTTTACACCACATCAGGTTAACAAAAACAAAAACAAATCACATCCTTTGTGACTAAATCCTACAGATGACAAATGAGTGGATGTCTCTAAAGATCTAGATTTAGCCTAGGAGTGTGGGTTTCTTTAACACTTTTCAGCCACTCTGTCATACCAGATCAGAAATGAGTCTCTGCACCCAGCAGCAGCTGTTGAAGTGTTCTCTCTCTGCACCTCCGAGAAACGATTGCTTTCCTTCTGCCTTTTTCAGCTCTCACTCTAATTCTGGTACAGGGTTTGTTTTCTGCTCAGTCCATAGTACCTTGCCATAACTGCCTCCCCTGCTCTTTGTCTTAATGTCTCCTATGGGTGTTCTTGTCCGACAGAAATCTAGACGTTCCAGCAGCAAAGTGGACACTTGGGCATTAAATGGCCAAACAGAGTTAGTGAAATGCAAGATTTCTGGTCCCAGATGCAGTCTCCAAAGGAGTGGAATATCTCATCTTTCAACCAAAGGTTTGTTTTTCTATCTGGTTATAGGCTTTTTCATCAGAATACAGAAGTTACATTTCTCCTATGTGGCACTCAGAAGTCATAGCCATATATATTCAGGACAGGCAAAAACCCCAGTGAGGATATGCTCTTTCAAACTATCCGAAACTACTTCTGACAGAGAAACTAACCATCAGAGAAGGAGAGTTTACTCCACAACACTCTTACTTAGAACAGAATTTTAGGCCCAGCTTAATTTATTTAATCATTTTATAACATTTAATCACTCTTTAACATTGTTTTCATCTGATTAAGTATCAGAATGCACAGATCTAAAAGATACTAATTTTAATTGGTATAAACCTAAGAGGAAATTTGAAAGGTTGCTTGGTGCATTCTTATCCCCCCCGCTTTTTTTCCCCCAAACTCCAAACCTTATTATTCCAAACACTGAACTATCACATTTAAAAAACAACAACAGAATCTTCCAGTGTAAGACTTCATGGGCCTGGAGATGTGCTGTCATCTCTACTGAAATCCATCCCCCAACTCATCTGCCCGGCTTACACCCAAACCACAACTCTCAAATTTCTACTACAATTGAGTGCTTTCTTAGTTAGGTACTAGAGAACAGTTGACAATCTCACCTTGGAAAACAATTCTATAATATTCTAGCTCTTATAACCTATACTAAGAGAGATTTAATTTCTAAACTTCTTAGGTGAAGTGTAGAGTTCATGACTGACAATGGATACCTATCACAAGTGAATCTGATTAACACTGTGTATATTCAATTTCTTACTATTAGCCTATACAACTATTCTATTATTAACAGGACGAGAAATGATCTTGTAAAGCTAAGGACCAAGGGAAGGCAAAAGTAAACTACACAATGAAAGATCTGATATTCTTCCCTACATATGTAATATGGTATTTTAATGAGTCAAATCAGTTTGAGTAGTTAAACTCCAAATAACCCTTACAAATTATTATCTGAATTTAAGGCACTATTCCACATACAATCCAAAATCTTCGAGGCTTCCTTTCAATGGCTGCATTCTGCCTACAAATATTTTTTTTAAATCTTATCCAATCCCTTCAAAAGCATACATAGAAGAGCTTTAATGCAGATATCAGAAGAAATATGAAAGAAATATGTAAATGGATGACATTGTGATAACAAGAAATGGTTGGTTGCAAGATTTTTCCAGTACATTATAAAGAAACTGGCAGAGTTTCTGTTTAAATCCCAAAAATAATATACTGACTAAAGTCCCATCTTCATGGTGAGAAAAAAATGTTGAAAATTAGGCGGTCATTAGATCTGAACACAAGTAAATTAGAGCATACTTTGGCATTTTAAACTAATTTCAGAGAAAATATAGCTCTTTATTGACCACACCAGAAACGATGAAACTAATCATGAAGAATTTTAGACTCTCAATTGACTGATAAACTTTCGATTAAGCAGGTATCTCTTGATAACACCACTGACCTAGGGTTTCCTAGCTTCTGCTGAACACTTGTCAGGGCCAAGAAATAAGTTTCAACATATTACACCAAAAATGTCCTTCCTTTCACTCTTAACCAATGTAGCAATGGAAAATAAGAATGCACTCTTTGCTACAAAATAGCTCTTTCAATTATAAAATAACTGACATCATCTAGTACATAGTCATTCAAGTTTAGACTATGACTTAGTTTCCTTAATCATTCACAGAACAAAATGACTCGTAGACCTTTAACATCTTAACAAAGTTCAGTTAATCTACATTGTTTAGAAGTGTGACTCAAAACTAGACACAGAGTGGATGTGGGGTCTGAAAATTGAACAAACAGTTAAGAATTATTAATTTGATCTGGAGTCCTTCAAGTATGAATTGAATCAAAGATAGCATTTTTTTAGTTTAGCAGCTGGTTATAAAAGAAAATATATGCACTGATCTCTGTCCCTAGTTCTTGGCACAGAGCTCCTGAAGCCCTTGTAAATCCCTAGGTGAAAAGATACTAGGAACATCTTCTTTTCTAATATTTGGTTTTTGATCCCAGCTCCTGACACAGGGTTTCTAAATTCCCTCGAATTTTCTGTGCGATAGTGAGAGAGTTCATTGGAAAAAGACTCTGGAAAAGTTCTCATTGGAAAAGACTCTGATGGTGGGAGGGATTAGGGGCAGGAGGAGAAGAGGACAACAGAGGATGAGATGGGTGGATGGCATCACCGACTCAATGGACATGAATTTGGGTGAACTCCAGGAGCTGGTAATGGACAGGGAGGCCTGGCGTGCTGCGATTCATGGGGTCACAAAGAGTTGGACACAACTGAGCGACTGAACTGAACTGAGGTTGATAAAAGAGTCCAGGCCCCTCAAGGAGGAAGGAGTCTGAGACCCTTAAGGAGGAGAAAGGGGTACAGGGCTCTCAAGGAGGAGAAAAAGACAAACTTTTTTTTTCTACATTAGTTTGTCTTAGTCACATAAGACATTATTTTCTTTAAGCCCAGAGCTAATGATTACACAAAAAAACTCATCTTGCTCAAGGGTATGTTTTTCCTTAAGCTCTGTACTAATGAGCTTACCTTGTGGCTCAGATGGTAAAGAATCTGCCTGCAATGCAGGAGAAGTGGGTTGATCCCTGGATTGGGACGATCTCCTGGAGAAGGGAATGGCTACACACTGTAGTATTCTGCTCTGGAGAATTCCATGAAGTTGCAAAGAGTTGGACATGACTGAATGACTTTCACTTCACTTCTAATGATTGTATAATAACAGTGTACATTGTTTATCTTCCTTACCAAGAACCTTCTGACTAATCTTGTTATCTTGTAAGAGTGGGTCTGGTAAGATCTTTCTATTGTTAGTTCTAAACTTGTTAATTTCAGATGTATCTTGTGGGAATGGGTCTAAAAGTATGTAAGGCCTTAATAAGATTAGAGAGGGGGGCACTCTCTGTTCTCTTTCTGATGTCTATGTCAGAATCATTCTCTGTCCTTTTTCACTGTAATAAACTCCTGCCACACAAAAGCCTGAGTGATCAAGCCTGGTCCCTGATCCCAAAGCTAAATCTTCTTTGGAGGTCACGAATTTCACATCCTTCATCATAAGCTATCAATAGGGGTGCTTTTTGTTCTAATAAAGCAAATCTGGGCAGATTCTCAGATGCCTCTTGGATGGGGGCTGGTCACCAGAAACATCAAGCCATAATTAGAAGCTTGGAATTTTCAGGCCTAACCCCCATTTTCTAGAAGAGAAGGACTGGAAAAGGAGTTAGTAATTGTTCATGCTTACAAGAGGAAAAGTCCATAAAGTTCCCCAAAGTAGAGAGTTCAGAGAACTTTCAGTTTAGTGGACACATCCACACACCAGAAAGATAGTACTGTACACCCCATAAATTCTTGACCCTTCCAGACCTTTATCTGACTGTTCATCAGTATCCTGTATCATATCCTTTAAGAAACATAAGAGGACGACTGGAAGGTTTTCTAAGCAGTAACCTAGACACAACATCACTGCTTTGTGTTTCTTTCCTAATAAAGCACATAGATCATTTTCATTTGACATTCTTTCAAAGGATATTTAAATTTTTTTTAATTTATTTTTTTCTACAAATGGTTTCTTAGTAGTTTAAGGATTTTTGGTCTTTTACCTCCTACTTGTAATAGGCACCTACGCTTTTATATCTCTAGACCTTCACATTCTGCTTCCATATTTCTATTATTTGAGACAACTAGTTTATTCCCTTCCCCACCAATCCTGGCTGTAGTTGGGACAACCAATGAGTTGATTGAAACAGGAGGTGGGCATGTGATCCAAACTCCTCCTTCTTTTAAAAATTGGAACCAANTTCTATTATTTGAGACAACTAGTTTATTCCCTTCCCCACCAATCCTGGCTGTAGTTGGGACAACCAATGAGTTGATTGAAACAGGAGGTGGGCATGTGATCCAAACTCCTCCTTCTTTTAAAAATTGGAACCAAACAAAGAAATACATTCTTTTCTAGTGATGAAACTACTAGATGCAAGAACTGTCACAAGTCATGTCCAATGTTTAATGAAAATGAAGGCCCACTCTGGCTGTGGTCTACATCCTGTCTCTAATCACCTCTGAATCCTAGTGTACCATTAGGTTCTCCAAAGGTACATGAACTCATACTTTCATTAAAAGGAAAAAGGAAGGGAAAAACCACTTTGCCATCAAAACAACACAGTCCCACGGGACTGCTGCCCACTTCAGATGCCAGTTACAAGTAGTAGGTCCCCAGGTTATTGACAGCTTCTGTCTGATGGTTACAAATCAGAGGTCCCCAGAATCCCATCCTTGGGTTCCATTAATTTGCTAGAGTGGCTCACAGAACTCAGGGAAACCCCTATTTACTTTAACCAATTAAGAAACTTTTTGGAGGCTCTAGGGAAGAAAGCTTTCTTGTCTTTCTAACTTCTAGAGAAAATCTGCATTCCTTGCCTCAATGATTCCTGCCTCCACCTACCAAAGCAGAGATGCTCCACCTCTCTAAAGTTCTTCTGTAGTCACATCTCTCTCTGACCCTGACCTCAAGTGAGAAAGATCTTTTAAAGATTCTTGTGATTAACCTGGACCCACCTGAATGATCCAGGATAATCTCATCTCAAAGTTCTTAATTTTAAGTACATGTGCCAAGTCTCTTTTGCTTTCCAATGTAGTGTATTCAACAGTTCTGGAGGCTTAGGCATGGGCATAGAGGGTGAGAAGGTGATGGTAGGGGGATGGGACTTTCTTCTGCTTCCTACTAAAAACAAGAGCAGCATTCCATCTCTCACATCATTTGATTCAGTAATAAAAATATATTAAACAGGAGAAGCCAGACACCCTCCATGTTTAGCAGCCTGTTAATCAACATTATTTGGAAATAGTTTAATTTCAAAATGACTCCTTCAAAATTGATTTTCTGGAAAGGAAACTTCTGCTGGTTTTATCTTTTCCTGAAGATGAATTTGAAGATCTTTATTGGATTTCCCCAGCAAACAACCAGAATGCAATCTTTGAAATGTAGAAGTAAAAGTATTTCCATACCCACATCCTTGAAGCCTGAGGCTGCTATCATTCCTGAGTATAGAGAGTAAACACAGCATCTCTTTGTTTTACTAATTGCTTTGTTTCCCCAAGCTGTCAGCTCAACATCTGCCAGGCCAGAATGCACTCTCTCCACACACCAGAGAGCTAAGTACTGCCGGCCAGATGAAGGACCTGAGCTCCCTGGTGTAGGGGTAAGTGATTTCCAGGCACTCAGCAGGTGGTTTCCAAGAGGCAACAACTTTCAGAGAAAATGAAGCTGAAACCCCTCCCCTCCCAAAATCTTTAGAGTGGTTATGGAGTTGTTGATTCTATAATGATCTCATACTGTCTGCAATTTTATTGATTTTGTTTTTCAGAAGAACTGTTAAAGATGACAGTTCTCAGACAGGCAGAATGTGGGCAGATGCCCATATTCTCACACAGTTCTGCCAAGATACTTTTGCATCTTTCTGCACATAAAACAAAATGAAGACATGTGTCATAGACGCCTGCTACTGGTACCCCACCCCCAGAAGAAGGGGGTTTATTGTGTGCTCATTTCCTGTATGTAGTATTAAAACAACTCCACCTAGAAAAAAATGAATAGCTCTTCCAAAATAAAAGAGATTTGCTTCTGAGGCACCTTATAAACCATTCCTAATTAACAAAACCCATTGAAACAGCATTTGGGTCATCATAATCAAGTGCCGTCCCTGCTATTTTTAATTCTTAAACTTCTTGTCACATCTACTGGTGAAGCATCAAAATACAAAATGCTGTAACAGCTTATGCTCTGTTGATGTTCAGTCATCTACTGTGCATCAGAAAGGCTCATTTCAAATATGGCATGAAAGGAAGAGAAGTAAGCAAAAACGAGATTCAGAAAAGACTTGAAATAAACTGCCTCCAGGAAAACACTCAAGAGGAAAAACTGCAAAATCATAGCCTTACCTTGGGAGACTTGGGCAGATTCACTGTCTTTTCTTTTGCTAGGCTTAGCGAAGTTAACTCTATTTTTTCCACTGAAGGATGTTTCGGAGGGCGAGGTGGGGGGTGCAAGAAAGAGCTTTCATATCTCCGTATCAGGTAATATTGTTCTTCAGTGATCTCTTCGACCAGAGTACTGACTAGAAATGATCCTGTATCCCCAGAAAAATTATTAACTAACTGAACAGTCATATTCACGCGGTCAACAGGAATTTCCCAGCACACCTTGGGGTTGGCAAAGTCACTTATGAGTAGATAAGAGTTAGTGATAGATTCCTCCAACTGTAGTCCTGGTGTAGCAGCCAAAATGTCTTTTTCAATAAAAAGATCTCTCACAGACACCTTCACATTGAAGGGCAGGCGGAACTGTGCACAAAGCTCGGCAATCTGGTACAGTTTCTTATCATGGATCACCTCTACAAAACCTCCATCCATGTACATAGGGAGCAGTGCTGCCTCATGGGAATTTTTGAGGATTTTTTCACAAGCCAGAACATCCATCACTTTTTTAATTCCTTCACAGAGGACTTCAGTTGTCTGTGACTGATGCACTAGAAACTCATCCCCAACAGAGACAGATGACAGCTCCTCAAAGGGGGAGTGAAAGGCTTTAGTGGCCACCACGTGCAGAGGCTCCTTTTCACTCTTTGCTATTTTAAGGTCATAGGGAGTTGGGAACTCTCGAGGTCGCCGCTTGAACTTGCCTTTATAGCTAGTGGGGATCAAGAAGTGTCTTTTAGAGGAATTGCTTCTAATCTCTGAAGCCAAGATCTTTGATGCCTGGCACTTTTTGTGGATCACAATGGTTTTCCCAGGCTGTAAAATGCTTATGGGTAGCTGGNTTTGAAGATCTTTATTGGATTTCCCCAGCAAACAACCAGAATGCAATCTTTGAAATGTAGAAGTAAAAGTATTTCCATACCCACATCCTTGAAGCCTGAGGCTGCTATCATTCCTGAGTATAGAGAGTAAACACAGCATCTCTTTGTTTTACTAATTGCTTTGTTTCCCCAAGCTGTCAGCTCAACATCTGCCAGGCCAGAATGCACTCTCTCCACACACCAGAGAGCTAAGTACTGCCGGCCAGATGAAGGACCTGAGCTCCCTGGTGTAGGGGTAAGTGATTTCCAGGCACTCAGCAGGTGGTTTCCAAGAGGCAACAACTTTCAGAGAAAATGAAGCTGAAACCCCTCCCCTCCCAAAATCTTTAGAGTGGTTATGGAGTTGTTGATTCTATAATGATCTCATACTGTCTGCAATTTTATTGATTTTGTTTTTCAGAAGAACTGTTAAAGATGACAGTTCTCAGACAGGCAGAATGTGGGCAGATGCCCATATTCTCACACAGTTCTGCCAAGATACTTTTGCATCTTTCTGCACATAAAACAAAATGAAGACATGTGTCATAGACGCCTGCTACTGGTACCCCACCCCCAGAAGAAGGGGGTTTATTGTGTGCTCATTTCCTGTATGTAGTATTAAAACAACTCCACCTAGAAAAAAATGAATAGCTCTTCCAAAATAAAAGAGATTTGCTTCTGAGGCACCTTATAAACCATTCCTAATTAACAAAACCCATTGAAACAGCATTTGGGTCATCATAATCAAGTGCCGTCCCTGCTATTTTTAATTCTTAAACTTCTTGTCACATCTACTGGTGAAGCATCAAAATACAAAATGCTGTAACAGCTTATGCTCTGTTGATGTTCAGTCATCTACTGTGCATCAGAAAGGCTCATTTCAAATATGGCATGAAAGGAAGAGAAGTAAGCAAAAACGAGATTCAGAAAAGACTTGAAATAAACTGCCTCCAGGAAAACACTCAAGAGGAAAAACTGCAAAATCATAGCCTTACCTTGGGAGACTTGGGCAGATTCACTGTCTTTTCTTTTGCTAGGCTTAGCGAAGTTAACTCTATTTTTTCCACTGAAGGATGTTTCGGAGGGCGAGGTGGGGGGTGCAAGAAAGAGCTTTCATATCTCCGTATCAGGTAATATTGTTCTTCAGTGATCTCTTCGACCAGAGTACTGACTAGAAATGATCCTGTATCCCCAGAAAAATTATTAACTAACTGAACAGTCATATTCACGCGGTCAACAGGAATTTCCCAGCACACCTTGGGGTTGGCAAAGTCACTTATGAGTAGATAAGAGTTAGTGATAGATTCCTCCAACTGTAGTCCTGGTGTAGCAGCCAAAATGTCTTTTTCAATAAAAAGATCTCTCACAGACACCTTCACATTGAAGGGCAGGCGGAACTGTGCACAAAGCTCGGCAATCTGGTACAGTTTCTTATCATGGATCACCTCTACAAAACCTCCATCCATGTACATAGGGAGCAGTGCTGCCTCATGGGAATTTTTGAGGATTTTTTCACAAGCCAGAACATCCATCACTTTTTTAATTCCTTCACAGAGGACTTCAGTTGTCTGTGAGTGATGCACTAGAAACTCATCCCCAACAGAGACAGATGACAGCTCCTCAAAGGGGGAGTGAAAGGCTTTAGTGGCCACCACGTGCAGAGGCTCCTTTTCACTCTTTGCTATTTTAAGGTCATAGGGAGTTGGGAACTCTCGAGGTCGCCGCTTGAACTTGCCTTTATAGCTAGTGGGGATCAAGAAGTGTCTTTTAGAGGAATTGCTTCTAATCTCTGAAGCCAAGATCTTTGATGCCTGGCACTTTTTGTGGATCACAATGGTTTTCCCAGGCTGTAAAATGCTTATGGGTAGCTGGTTTCCTTGGGGTGCTTCTATGACTTCAGCTACTATGGGGAACTCTTTATTGGTCATTTCATCAAGATCTTGTGTAGATAACACCTGAAGAAACCAGTTGGCATCATAGCTGTCGGTAATGTCTTTGACTTCAACCTCTAAACTGGGGAGGATACGGACTATATCCTTTCGGACTGAAAAAGAAAAGACATTTTTTGCATCAAAACATTGCTCTGGAGTAGTATTAAAATCACTCCAGGAAATCCAAGGAAGAGGGGAAATATGTATTCATGTGGCTGATTCACTTTGCTGTACAGCAGAAATTAACACAACCTTGTAAAGCAGCTATATGCTAATAAAATAAATATTCTTGGAAAAGGGCAACCCACTCCAGTACTCTTGCCTGGAAAATCCCATGGATGGAAGAACCTGGCAGACTTCAGTCCATGGGGTCACAAAGAGTTGGATACGAATGAGTGACTTCACTTCAAAGAGAGTTAAAAAAAACTCAGTCTAGGTAATACAAATAAATTTATTAGAAAATCTCAGATGCTTATGATATAACATTGCTTATGCATGACTTGCCCTTTTTTATATTTAAAGATGAAACAGACTGTAAATAAAACCAACATCCATAAATCTGCCTAGTTTTAGAAATGGACATTAACTAGTGTCTTGGAACCCTACAAAAGTCAACAAAATCATATCCTCGCTTTAACCTAAGAGGAGTCATTCCTCTGATTTTGGTTTTAACTATTCCATTGGGGTTTTTTAAAATAGTTTTATCATACATAACATACATGAATGTATGTACATGTGTTTAAATGTATGTGTGTTTTTCCAGAAAATTTATTATATCATTTTAGGTCATGTTTTTGTGGTCCAGATAGTGTATGTAAAATTATCTTAGAGGAAAGTTTAGGTATTTTATGTAAGATTCTTCCTGCATAAGTCTCAAGACATACACTCTATATACAAAATTATATCCTATGGGGTATAACTGTTTCGCAAAATCATGGGATATAAAGTAGTCATGATTAATTAATATGTGGAAATGGATACCAAAATGCAGTCTTTTCCCAAAATGAAAACTATTCCTTTCTTTGCTGGTGCTACCTTAACACCTAGATTGAAAAGGAGTAGTACAGAATGTTACAGTCAAAAGACCACTCAGGAGTTCTAGGTTTGCTGGCAGAGTGCTTACCAATGTATTCTCTGCCAATGTGTCACTGGGAATAATGAATCTCTTTATATTTCCCAAGAATTCTTTCTTTGAGACTACAGAGAGACTTAAAATATTGTCCTGAAATCATCTGCTCTCCATATACTGTTCCACACAGTATCCTTACAGATGATCTTGCATAAAAAAAATAAAGTTTTACACTAATATAAAAGGATTTTATAATGGTTTGTATTTTCTTGAAAATTTCCTAACACTTAATGTTTTTTAGCCTTTCTATGATCTATTATTATTTTCCAGTATAGCTAGCCACCCTTCTGTCAGTATTCTTTCCTCCCTGTATGCTTTTGTAAATGAATAATTTGGAATATTTGGAAGATAGAATTTTTCTCTTGTAATACGTTACCTATATTAATATGTTTTGTATTACTGTTTATGCATCATCTGAAAATTCAATTTGTGTCATATTACTTGTACATGCTGCATTAGAGAGTTCCTAAAAACACACAGTATGACACTGTATTAGTTTATTTTCTTTAACATAAAAAAGAAAATATCAATGGCTTGAAGGTCAGTAAAAAAGGCAAAGATTTTCCATTAAAAAAGAAAAGGGGGAAATGCTAAAAAATGAAAAGCTTTATCAGTTCATTTTATAAAATTTGGTAAACTCAACCTTTTGAAATTGTTGCCATAGGTTTCCCTGAAACCCAAGGTAATTTTAGAAACTTTAAAATCACACTTATATCAATTGAAATGAACAGTGTTTATACAGAGCTAGGACTAGATGGGTACATAGACTCACGTCATTTCGCAGGTTGAAGGCACAGCTTGACACTGGTAGAATAGATGCCATTAAGGAATTTCTGGGGATTCTAAATTGAACATAAAGACCATAATACAAGCTAGATCACAATCTGCATCTGGGCGCAACGAGTATAATGGGGAAAGAACTGTCTTAATGCTTTCAGTTCAGTTCAGTTCAGTTCAGTTGCTCAGTCGTGTCCGACTCTTTGCAACCCCATGAATTGCAGCATGCCAGGCCTCCCTGTCCATCACCAACTCCCGGAGTTCACTCAAACTCATGTCCATCGAGTCGGTGATGCCATCCAGCCATCTCATCCTTTGTCATCCCCTTCTCCTCCTGCTCCCGGTCCCTCCCAGCATCAGTCTTACTTTAGGATGATTTTATTGCCAGAGAAAGCCTATGGGCCAGGCTACCTAACTTTTGTTCAATTTCTATGTATCCACTTCCTGACCTATATTCAATGCTTCTGTACCAAATCCGCTGAAGATATGCTAGCTTATCTGATCCTACTTGTAATATCAGCAGCATTTGACAGAGTAGATTTGACTCTTCGTTATGTCATTTTCTCACTTATTTCCTTCTAATAATTCTTCTCAACTTTTTTGCTGGTTACTTCTCCTGTACACACCACCCGCTCCTCCCCGCCCCCACACACACTTTTTAATGTTTCTTGGTTTTGCTCCTTTCTTTGTCCACACTCACACCCACATGATCTTACACAGTCTCACATCTTTAAGTCTCATCTGTATGCTGATGATTCTCCAGTGTGTGAAGTGAAGTGAAGTGAAGTCGCTCAGTCGTGTCTGACTCTTTGTGACCCCATAGACTGTAGCCTACCAGGCNCCCACATGATCTTACACAGTCTCACATCTTTAAGTCTCATCTGTATGCTGATGATTCTCCAATGTGTGAAGTGAAGTGAAGTGACGTCGCTCAGTCGTGTCTGACTCTTTGTGACCCCATAGACTGTAGCCTACCAGGCTTCTCTGTCCATGGGATTTTCCGGGCAATAATACTGGAGTGGATTGCCATTTCTTTCTCCAGGGGATCTTCCCAACCCAGGGCTTGAACCTGCGTCTCCCGCATTGTAGACAGACACTTTACCGTCTGAGCCACCAGGGAATGTGTATCTCTAGCCAAATAATTCTCCTGCACTCCAAATATCTACATAAGATCTCCANAGAAAGAGACTCGGGTTCAATCCCTGAGTGGGGAAAATCCCCTGGAGAAGGGCATGGCAACCCACTCCAGTATTCTTGCCTGGAGAATCCCATGGACAGAGGAGCCTGGCGAGCCACAGTCCATAGGATCACAGAAACATGACTTAAGCATAATTAGCAACTTAATGGAGAAGGCAATGGCACCCCACTCCAGTACTCTCGCCTGGAGAATCCTATGGACATAGGAGCCTGATAGTCTGCAGTCCATATGGTCGCTAAGAGTCAGACACAACTCAGTGTCTTCACTTTCACTTTTCATTCATGTATTGGACAAGGAAATGGCAACCCATGCAGTGTTCTTGCCTGGAGAATCCCAAGGATGGGCGAGCCTGGTGGGCTGCCGTCTATGGGGATTGCACAGAGTCGGACACAACTGAAGCGACTTAGCAGCAGCAGCAGCAGCAGCAACTTAATAAAAATAAGCATAATTTTATGCTTTACAACTTAGCATAAATAAGCAACTTAGCATGTGTACGCATCCTCTTTGAATTCCCTGTCTACGTGTTCTTGCCTTTCTTGAGGCACCAAGGCCTTTCAACCCTGTTACAGTTCCTGGAATCAGTCAATCCTCCTCCCCCTGGCCTCCACAGTCTCTATCCTGCTGCCTCTGCAACCCATGGCCCAGTTCAGAACCCCAGCACCTAGGAGCTGGTAAAAAAAAAAAAATTCCAGAAGAATGAGCAGGGTTGGACTTCCCTGGTGACACAGTGGGTAAGAATCTGCCTCCTGATGCGGGGGACATGGGTTTGATTGACACAGTGGGTAAGAATCTGCCTCCCGATGCGGGGGACGTGGCTTTGATCCCTGATCTGGGAAGATCGCACATGCTGCAGAACAACTGAACACATGAGCCATAACCATTGAGCCTGTGCTTTCGATCCTGCGAGCTGCAGCTACTGAAGGCGCATGTGCCTTCTCTGGCATAAGAGAAGCCACGCAGTGAGAAGCCCGTGCTCTGCAACTAGAGAAAGCCCACAGAGAGCAATGGAGACCCAGCACCGTCAACAATAAATAAAAAACCAAAGTCCCTTGTTGTTAAAGAAGAGAGAGAATGAGCAGGTGGATGAACGTGCTGGTGTTGATCACTTGTGCACCACTGTGCGGGCTAGAGGCCGTGTGCCCTTTTCAGAGAGAGATCTGCTTCCACATGTGGAATAAAATCACCGATCCCCTGTCAGAGGATTCCAGCACCCTGAGAACACAGGGGGCAGATGTCACTGGGGACTGAGTTCCACCTCAGGATGGAATCCTCACCTCCAACGTGACGCACATTCCACTGAGACTGGGACTCCTGTTCACTTCCTGCCTTCAAATGAACCCCTTGAGTTCATCAGAAACACAGGTCAAGTTTAGTGGAGAAACGATGGGTATGGGAGTTGGGAATGGTCTGGATACAGCTACACATGATCTTGTGAAGGTCAGAAAAACATCCTTAATAACCTCAAGGGGTTGTTGACAGGGGCTGCTTGAGAAAACACAGGGATCCATCAGTGAAAAAATGTTGTTGCCAAAGCAGAAAACAAAGGATGTTGCACCATCAGGCTCTCACGTTACAGCCTCCCCAACAGTGCACCCTGGGGAGACTCAGGATGAGAAAGTGCAGGATACTGGCCCCAGAGAGCTGGTATTGTTCAGGTGCTCAGCTGTGTCTGACTCTTTGCAACCCCACAGACTGCAGCAGGCCAGGCTTCCCTTGTCCTTCACCATCTCCCGGAGTTTGCTCAAACTTATGTCCATTGAGTCAGTGATGCCATCCAACCATCTCATCCTCGGTCATCCCCTTCTCCTCCTGACCTCAGTCTTTCTCAGCCATCAGGGTCTTTTCCAATGAGTCAGTTCTTCGCATCAGGTGACCAAAGTGTTGGAGCTTCAGCCTCAGCATCAGTCCCTCCAACAAATACTCAGGACTGATTTCCTTTAGGATGGACTGGTTGGATCTCCTTGTAGTCCAGGAAGCTGAGATGTATATTAAAGGAATGATTTCAGTGAGCCCAGACTCTTGTAAGAGCTCCCCATGCTTTTGTTTCACTTCATTAGATTGAAAGCAAAGGAGAAAGGGGCAGCAAAGGACGAGATGGTTGGATGGCATCATGGACCCAATGGACATGAATCTGAGCAAACTCCCAGGAGATAGTGGAGGACAGAGGAGCCTAGTGTGCTGTAGTCCACGGGATGGCAAAGAGTCAGATACAACTCAGCAACTGAGCAACAACAAATTGGCATGCAAAGGTATTTTCTTGAGGGTTCCTCAACCCAATGGTCACAAAATTGCTTTCCAGGTTTCAGGGAGAAGAATTCTGACACACAGTGAACCCGAAAGGATCTAATGAAGTGAAACAAAAGCATGGGGAACTCCTACAAGACTGAAAGTGACTCAAAATAGAGGGGATATTGGAGCTTGAGGGGGGAGATTGACCCGTGAATCAAGTGGGAAAACCCTGGGACTCATGAGAACAATCCACCTTGAGGTTTTTACATTCTGCCTGAGTGTGGATTACAACCAGGTCCCCTCATCACTCTGCATAGCGGGGATGAAGGTAACAGCTACATCACAGCATCATTGTGAGGACCAAGTAGATTAACCGCTGGAAATCCTTGGGCACAAATTAAGCAGTCATCCATGTCCCAGACACAAACCTCTGCCCTGGTCTGAATCTCATCCACCCACATGGATGCCCATAGACAACTTAAACATGAGTCCAAGCTAAATTCAAAACCATCACCCCTCCTCCCCGAGACCGCCAGACTCCCCTTCCTCCCCAGCCTCTGAGGACGCCACAGGTGCGTGGAAGCAGAGCACATAATGTTAATCTGTTTTAAATCCTGGGTTCCTAGCATGTGGAACGGACAAAATGGGCAATCGCTGTGTCTTTAGGGCTTGTGGGTTTTGTTTTGTTTTGCTATATGTTGTCATCACATTCTTACCATATGCGATGGCAGCAAGTCAGACAGCCATGCGTTGGCATCCCTAACTTATCACTTCTTAGCTGTGTGACCTGGGGCAAGGAGCGTGACCTCTCTGAACCTCAGCATCTTTTCCTACACAAGAGGAATGCCCCTGCGTGTGTGTGAAGTCTCAACAGTCACATCCAACTCTTTGCAACCCTATGGACTGGAGCCCTCCATTCTCCTCAGTCCATGGGTTTGTCAGGCAAGAATACTGGAGTGGGTTGCCATGCCCTCCTCCAGGGAATCTTCCCGACGCAGGGATTGAACCTGCGTCTCTTATACCTCCTGCATTGGCAGGCAGGTTCTTGACCACTANGAATACTGGAGTGGGTAGCCATTCCCTTCTCCAGGGGATCTTCCTGACCCAGGGATCGAACCTGGATCCCCTCATTGCAGGCAGATTCTTTACCATCTGCTTTGAGTATCCAGTCTTTCACTAAAACAGTTAATTATGGAGTGGCTATGTATTCCTTATACTGGATTTTCTGTGGAGCTCATGCAGTTGGAGTTGTCAGTGAAAAACAAGCTATCATTGTATGCCCCTGGTGCACCCACCAGGTTTGTTTGGGTTGTTTGGAAGGTTTCACACTACAGGACCGATTTCTGAGCTCATCTAAGGCAAAGAAGGAATAGGGAAGAGGTTGGGAACCATCGTTTTAGGACAAATATCCTGATGTTGGAAATATTTGCCCTTTACAGTCATGGACAGAATCTGACCTTAAAAGTCAGGTTAACATGTCTGTTTACTTCCTTTTTGACCAGGAAATAACTTCCTGATGATAAACTAACTGCCTCCGGATGTCCCTGACTTCCCAAGGCTGTTAGGCTGATTAACAAATAGTGAGAGAAAAGCTCTCAAGTGTGTAAAGGACATTCCTTTACATTGTATGTATTCCTAAAAAAAAAACATAGAAAATCCACATTTTGGAGGGGACTACATACAAGTAATTTAGAAATTATTTGTGATCGTTAAGAAGTGCTTGAAAAATTTTAACAAGGAGTGTGGTCTGTGGGAAGCGGATAGTAACACAGTTATTAATTGGAAATGTAGCAAGGAATTCTCTGTTGTTTATAACTGGGACTGCCTTCCAGGGTGGAATGGACGGTACACTGGAGGACGTCTGGGCTTCTGAATAGCTGCGTGTGTCTATTTCTGTGAGTTTCCCCATGTGGCCTTTAGAAAACTAGATTCCTCTGAGCAGTAGACAGATTCTGGGCTTCAAAGCAAGGAGACAGAGGGGGAATCCTTCCAAAGGGAAGAGAAAGATGATGGGAAGAAGAAGAAATAGTGTAGCCGGGGAGTGATTCCAACAATTCCAGCGGCTGGTGCCCAAAGTGACACTGTCCCACGTCCCTGAAAATCTCTAGTCAGTCTTTCCCAAACTCACCAAAGGCTTGGATGGAGTGAATTTCCTATAGGAATCAGAGAAGGACTCACTTTTGAGACTATTCACTTGCCTTCTTTGTAGCCTGACTTACACAGATATGGCCAAAGCCGGCTTCTGAAGAATCCGTCAGTGAACCCTCCATTACTATTGCAATCAGCTCAGATTTAAGTATCCTATTTTGTTGATCTTCTATTGTATATTACAGTATTTTATATAATTTATAGTAACTATGCAATTTATATTACCTTTACTCTTTTGAGTCTAATTGCAAACTCACTTTTTTCTGATTATTAATAATTGTTATTCACTGTTTGATCTTTGGCTTTCACAACTTCTGTGAGAAAACCAAACCTTTAAGCATCTCCTTTGCCCTTCTAGCACTGTCCTTCATGCTATAAAACCATCCTTGCTTTCTGGCCATAAAAGAATGGTCCAGATACATTGTATTTTCTTTCTTTCTTTCTTTCTTTCTTTTTTTTTTTTTTTTTTTCTGCCCAGAATAAAGANCAGGCAGGTTCTTGACCACTAGCACCACCTGGGAAGTTCACAAGAAGCATGCCCAGACCTACTCAAAGGGCTGCTGTGAAGGGTCAATGAAATCACTCTGCCCAAGTTCTAACAGGGCATCTGGTATGAAGGAAATTCTAGCAAATGGGCATTTTGTACATTAATAATGAGCCTGTGATATAAACATGATGATTTTCATTATCAGAGCTGAGGAGACCCAATTCAGAGAAGATGCATCATTTACTTAAAATGACACAATTGGGACTTGAACCCAAATCTCTTGCTTCCAAGTCTGATGCTCATTCTTTGTTGCCTGATATCCAAATAATTTAACCAAATTAGGGGAGGAAGAAAGGGGATGAAAAGTTGTTTAAATTCTTTATTTCTCACCCAACAGGAGAAACTTATAATGAAGGTCCATGCCTTTGAGTTTGTTTTCAATTCATTTTTAAAATCCTCTTTCCCCACTGAGCGCCTTCTTGAAAACAGCTTCCTGACACTTTGCATAGAAAGGCCTGCTCTCTTTCAGAAATACCAAAAACAAACAAAAAATTGGCCTTTGAAATGCTGGTTTGTCCCCTGAAGTGCTATCATTTGTCATTTGTAAATTATCATTCTCCACACTTCTTTCACTCAGAATTAATCAGGTCCTAAAAATCCCTGGCCATCTGTTTTTAATCCACAAACAGGTGAACAATGTTCCTTCTTAACAGGGGATATTGTAGGGAAAAAATAAATGTCAACTTCTTTTACACACAAGGAACAATTGACTCTGAACGTTTTTGCACATATAATCTCCTTTGGAAATGGATTTCCAAGGTCAAGGAGTGCCATCCACACCCCCACCAACCTCGCCATCTCCCCCAACCCCCAGCCTCTGGGACAGATTCATATTGCCAGGGAAAGGACAGTGATCTGAGGCCAGAAGGCCTGGATTCTAGTTCCTACAACCTTGCTGGGCTTCTTAGACAAGTCCCTCAAGTTCTCTGAGCCTCAGTTTCTGCATGTGCTTGGTGAAGCGGGTAGACAAAATGATTTCCAAAGTCTCCAGTCAGATTTCAGATTTGCTTAAAGTACGTGCTGCTGCTGCCACTGCTAAGTCGCTTCAGTCGTGTCCGACTCTGCGACCCCATAGACGGCAGCCCACCAGGCTCCCCCGTCCCTGGGATTCTCCAGGCAAGAACACTGGAGTGGGTTGCCATATCCTCCAATACATGAAAGTGAAAATGAAAGTGAAGTCACTCAGCCGTGGAATATTGCTAAAGAAAAAAATGGCAGTGGCCTTTTCTGCCCAGGCATGAAAACCATGCTGAATGTTTGTTTATTTAGGAAAGCATTGTCGTAAAGAGTCTTTTCTTAGAAGATGAAGGTGGAGATGGTGGATGTGAGGGCACATGTGAGTGCCAGTGCATGCCTATGTGAGCTAACATGCTTATAAATGTAGCTTGGGCACATGTGTATAACAGGAGCCTGAGTGTGCCTGTGAGATGTGTGTGCCTAAGTGTCCTGGTGTGTGTTTAATGGGAGACACACAGAGGGTCAGCAACAGCAGGTAGCTGAGCGTACGGACACTAGTAACAGCTCATTGTATGCAAACTGCTTAGCACCAGCGTTAGTCATTCTATTGATACTGCTGACTTTAGAAACATGGAAAATATCTCCTCGGTAGCATCCTGGACTTGAGAAATGAGTACAAGTTTTAGAATCAAAAGGTTCTGATTTCACATCCTATCTCTGGCATTTGCCCAGCATCTTCTGCATCCAGGTTGACACAAGGATGAAATGAGAACAGGTCTACGATACACCTGAGGACAGTGACTAGAAAAACGTCTAGTCAAGGCTATGGTTTTTCCAGTGATCATGGATGGATGTGAGATTTGGACTATAAAGAAAGCTGAGCACTGAAGAACTGATGCTTTTGAACTGTGGTGTTGGAAGAGACTCTTGAGAGTCCCTTGGACTGTAAAGAAATCCACCCAGTCCATCCTAAAGGGAATCAGTCCTGAATATTCATTGGAAGGACTGATGTTGAAACTGAAACTCCAATATTTTGGCCACCTGATGCAAAGAGTTGACTCATTTGAAAAGACCCCGATGCTGGGAAAGATTGAAGGCAGGAGAAGGGGATGACAGAGGGTGAGATGGCTGGATGGCATCACCGACTCAATGAACATGAGTTTGAGTAAACTCCGGGAGTTGGTGATGGACAGGGAGGCCTGGCGTGCTGCAGTCCATGGGGTTGCAAAGGGTTGGACATGACTGAGCGACTGAACTGAACTGAACAACAGAGGATAGTGAAGGGCACAGCAGATGCTATTCCCTCCCTGTTCTGCATGAGTTATCTACCACTTGATAAAATGTTAACTCAAAACTCAGCTGCTTAAAACAACAAGAATTCATTACNGAGCGACTGAACTGAACTGAACAACAGAGGATAGTGAAGGGCACAGCAGATGCTATTCCCTCCCTGTTCTGCATGAGTTATCTACCACTTGATAAAATGTTAACTCAAAACTCAGCCGCTTAAAACAACAAGAATTCATTACCTTATCATTTCTGTGGATGCAGAGCCGAGGCAGTGTTTTTCTGGGTCTTCTGGTTCAAGGTCCCTCACAGGCTACAATGGAGATGTGAGCCAGGGTTGAATTCTCATGCAAGGGCTCAACTTAGGGAATTGCCGGGAGCCAGCGTGAGGAATCCTGCCCATGGCAATGGTCATGAGGAAGGAAGCTGGACAAAATGCAAAGGTGTGATCTAGCTTCAGGGGTTCCCCCTGAGTTTTCCTGAACATCTACCCCCAATAACCAGACTCTGCCTGCCTTATTGTGCTGTGCCTTCCACTCTTCTGACACTCTCTGGAAAAAGATTAACTTAGGGCTTCAGTCTTCTGCATTTGAAAGGACTATTTCAGCTCAACCCTCCTCTGATTCCTCTCTAACTTGCCTAACGAGTTCCCCCGGACTTTTTACAACTTGTGAATTGTTTACAGCCCCCCAGCTGCGAGAGGCACGAAGCTTAGAGCATCTTAGAGATACAGAGCCTTTTCTAAAAAGGTAAACATTATATTGGTGACAGATTTTCACTGTTGACTCAATGACTGCTGCCAGGCCTCCATATTCTTTATCTTTTAGGTACCTGAAGGATATTAATCAATGTAGTTGGGATATAGAAATAGGAATATAGTAGTTTTGATGTTAGCAACACTAGACTTTTGAGTTAATTACTTTTCTTTGTACTCCTTTTCATTGTTATAAATTGTTGTATCCTTGCTATGTAAGAATATAACTTTAGTGCTTTCTGAGAGTGGCACCAGACTTTGGGAAGAACAAGACAAATAAGTCTTCTGGTTGACAAACCCTTATCAGAAAAAAGGCTATAAAATGTTAATTGGCCCTCTGGCTAGAAGATGATGTAAATCACCTAAGACTTGTGTATACAATTAGGTATGCAGAGAGAAAGGCTGGTTTTGATAAGAGTCAAGGCTGCTGATGCTGCATAATTTTATATTATCCATTGATGTCTATGCACAAAAAAAGGTATAAAAGGCCTTTACAACAATAGAGGATGGGCCAGTCGCTGGACTGGTTTCCCCCGTGTCTCCTCTTTACTCTATTTTCTGGCTGAATTCCCATCTGGGGCATGGAGGTTCACCATGTCTACTTACTTGCCCCGGCTTCTAAGATCCACACAAGAGGGAGCCCAAGGTGGGGCACCCCCAGCTATTCAGGAGGGCACCGGTGGCCTTGCAGATGGTGCAAGCTCCTTGTCTGGAACTTTATTGGCTTTCCACGTACCAAGTTATTCAGCCTCTTTTCTCCACTTAATTCTCCTACTACACTATTTCTTCCTAATCTAATTTTATATTTCTAATTAAATAAATAAATAAGTTTTTTCTCGCCTATGCCATTCACCCTTCGAATTACCCTGGATCCACTGGGGCTGGACCCCGGTAGGGAGTCTCCACTTCCAAGTCAGGTGGCTACTGGCAGGCCTCAGGTCCCTGCTGGCTGTTAGCCAGTGGCCCCCACAAGTTTCTTGCCACCGGTCCTCCATATAGGATGCTCATGATACTGCAGCTGGCTTCTGGCAGAACAAAAGCAAGCAAATGTGATGGAAGCAACAGTCTATTGTCATCTAATCTCAGAAGTGACATCCATCATTTTTTTCCAGACTCTGTTCATTAGAAGCCAGTCATTAGGTTCAGTCCACACTCAAGGGGAGGGGATTTCAAAGGATAAAATACCAGGATTGGGGGATCCTTGGAGGCCTTCTCAGAAGCTGCTACCTGTCTGTCCTCTGGCTTCCCCCAATGATTCACATTCTTCCCACAAGAAAAATACATCTGCTACCCTCCCAAGATTCCTGAAGGCCTCCTCCTACTTTGTATCAGCTCAAATTTCAGAACCTCATCAAATCAAGCCCAGGGATTGCAGGAAGCTCCATGGGACTAATTCCTTACACACAGCTTCTAGAATAGAATTCCCCAGAATCTATAGGTCTGTGAAGTGAAAGACATCCACTGTCTCTGGTATATAACAGGCTAACCATCATGGTCAAAAAAAGAGTCCAAAAGGCAGTACTTGGATGCAATCTCAAAAATGACAGACTGATCTCTGTTCATTTCCAAGGCAAACCATTCAATATCACAGTTATCCAAGTCTATGCCCCAACCAGTAACACTGAACAAGCTGAAGTTGAACGATTCTATGAAGACCTACAGGACCTTTTAGAACTAAAACCCCAAAAAGATGACATTTTCATCATAGGGGACTGGAATGCAAAAGTAGGAAGTCAAGAAACACCTGGAGTAACAGGCAAATTTGGCCTTGGAANTTGGAAGAAAAGTTATGACCAACCTAGATAGTATATTCAAAAGCAGAGACATTACTTTGCCGACTAAGGTCCGTCTAGTCAAGGCTATGGTTTTTCCTGTGGTCATGTATGGATGTGAGAGTTGGACTGTGAAGAAGGCTGAGCACCGAAGGATTGATGCTTTTGAACTGTGTCATTGGAGAAGACTCTTGAGAGTCTCTTGGACTACAAGGAGGTCCAACCAGTCCATTCTGAAGGAGATCAACCCTGGGATTTCTTTGGAAGGAATGATGCTAAAGCTGAAACTCCAGTACTTTGGCCACCTCATGCAAAGAGCTGACTCATTGGAAAAGACTCTGATGCTGGGAGGGATTGGGGGCGGGAGGAGAAGGGGACGATCGAGGATGAGATGGCTGAATGGCATTACTGACTCAGTGGACGTGAGTCTGAGTGAGCTCCGAGAGATGGTGATGGACAGGGAGGCCTGGCGTTCTGCGATTCATGGATTCGCAAAGAGTCGGACATGACTGAGCGACTGAACTGAACTGAACTGAACTCTGCATATAAGCAGGGTGACAATATACAGCCTTGATGTAGTCCAGTTTAGAACAAGTTTGTTGTTCCGCGCCCAGTTCTAACTGTTGCTTCTTGACCTGCATACATATTTCACAGGAGGCAAGTAAGGTGGTCTGGTATTCCCATCTCTTGAAGAATTTTCCACAGTTTGTTGTGATCTACACAAAGGCTTTGGCATAATCAATAAACCAGAAGTAGATGTTTTTCTGGAATTCCCTTGCTCTTTCTATGATCCAACAGATGTTAGCAATTTGATCTCTGGTTCCTCTGCCTTTTCTAAATCCAGCTTATACATCTAGAAATTCTCAGTTCATGTATTGCTGAAGCCTAACTAGAAGGATTTTTTGCATTATCTTGGTAGCATGTGAAACAAGTGCAATTGTACGATCGAGCATACTTTGGCATTGTCCTTCTTTAGGATTGGAATAAAAACTGACCTTTTTCAATCCTGTGCTTCTTGTTGAGTTTTCTGAGTTTGCTGACATATTGAGTGTAACACTTTAGCAGCAGCATCTTTTAGGATTTTAAAAATTCTCCATAGCCAAAAGTTAAAATAAAAACATACATTTTTAAGTTTCCTAGAATTTCGATATGACATACTTAAGTTTTCAAACTAAAATACTTCCATGACAAATTTTATTATATCTAAGTATGTGTCCAAGAGAAAGATAAATCAACATTTCTGCTGTTTTTCTTACGAAATAGATGGTTATATGCTGTTGCAAAATATTTTTTTAAAAATAAGAGGGGAGATATCACATTACAATCTTTATTAGCTTTAGCCTACCACTGCTTACATTTGGTATATATAATTCCTGTGTGTGTGTGTATGTATTACACATCTTTAAACAAGCATTTTAAACTTATAACTGGAAAAATGTAATACTCTCTGTCACCACCAAAAATGAAAATGGTTTCAGTGAGGGAGCTAAACTAGAAAATTTCCCAAAAAAGTTATCTTCGTAAAAAACTGATAAAGAGATAAGAAGGCACCAACTCAGAGCATGAGAGGCATTCCTGAAAGTGTTTATTACTTATTTTCCAGTTTCAAATTAATCTGAAGTAAAAACAATATATATTCACATAACCTTAATTAACACTTTCCAAATTTTCTTCCTGGGTAAACATGAATTATTGGGTACATTTCTGGTTTTCCAAAGGGAGCTATTAAGAAAAAATTTTCCATTCCATTTTCTCTAAAAAAGGTAGCATTGGTTTCCTCCCTCTGCTTCTGAGTCATTTCATTAAATTCTGTCTTTCTGCCTATTCTTTTCAGGGAAAGTCCCTTTTACAGTTAGGGCTAATGTTAATCATAATGTGATGCTTTTCTGCATTTCCCATTTCAACAACTCTTTTACCTAAGTATGAATTTGGGGGACCCCAAAGGCAATGGCAACCCACTCCAGTACTCTTGCCTGGAAAATCCCATGGATGGAGGAGTGTGGTATGCTACAGTCCATAGGGTTGCAAAGAGTCGGACATGACTGAGCGACTTCACTTTCTTTCACTAAAAATTATCTTTAAAGAGAAAATAAAGGTATATATTTAAGCTTGATTAATATTAGGCAATATGTGAATCCTTGGACAGCTAATATTCTGGAATACTCTTTGTCTCAACTCAGCATTCAAGGGCCCATCCTTTGCAATTAGACCTGAATTAACAGTACATGGTTAGAAATCTACTGAGACAATCTTATTGAAGTCTGGAAGGCAAGACGGTTGTTTTGACATATTTTTATCTTAACAGATTTTGTAAATTTTAGCCTGCAGTTTTTCTCAATTTTTAGTTTCTCCTATATTATTATGGTTAAATAGTCCACGTATTTTTGGGAAATTTTCACTTTCTAAGTTTGATTTTTTTGTTGTTGTTATTTACTTTAAGACTATACTTATATTTCTCTAAAGTCCTTTCATAAATTTTGTCTCCAACTCTCATTTAGTAAGTGAATTAGTTACATTTTTGCACCATAGCCTACTCTTTATTATGCAATGATTATTAGATGTGCTAATAATTTCTGAGCTTGCCTCATTATAGACATTTAAATTAAAATTTGATTTATCATTCATCTATTTGATTTCAACTTCCTTTATATTCTGTGACTTAATTTTTTCCCATTTGTTCAGTTTCATTTCAACTTAAGAGAAGCTAGTCAGTGAATTTCCATTTTGTTGGGTGTCCCCTGTTTCTACTTCTGTTTATATTTACAAACAGATATAGTTCCTTTTGGATCATGCTCCAACATTTGTAGCAGGAAAAATATCATCATGACTGCCCTTGAGAAATCTTGCATTTGATATGGCTTTATCTTGTAACACTACTCTGTCTTTTACATTTTCATTTAGCTCATAAAAGCTAAGAAAAGTGAATAGCCATTTTCTTATATTTAATGATATAATTAACATATTTTTCATTTGATATGTCCAACTTTCCTGGCCTGTTGTAGCCAGTTATTTAATTAAACACTGATCTAGCTGTTGTCATGAAGGTATTTTGTAGATGTGGTTGTCATCCAAATCACTTGACTTTAAGTAAAGGATGTTGCTCTCAATATGTGGATGAGCCTCATCCAATCAGCTGAAGGTCTAAAAAGCAAAAACAAACGTTTCCCAGAGAAAAAACTCTGCCTCAAGAATGCAGTATAAACTTCCGCCTATGTTTCCAACTTGCTAGCCTGTCTAATTGACATGGAACTTATTAGCCACTGCCCTTCACCCTGTAATTACATTAGCCAAGACCTTAAAATTAATTAAATATTTAAATAGCATATAACTATGCATATACATCGGAGAAGGCAATGGCACCCCACTCCAGCACTCTTGCCTGGAAACTCCCGTGGACGGAGGAGCCTGGTGGGCCGCAGTCCATGGGATCGCTAAGAGTTGGACACGACTGAGTGACTTCACTTTCACTTTTCACTTTCATGCATTGGAGAAGGAAATGGCAACCCACTCCAGTGTTCTTGCCTGGAGAATCCCAGGGACAGAGGAGGCTCATGGGCTGCCGTCTATGGGGTCGCACAGAGTCGGACATGACTGAAGTGACTTAGCAGCTTAGCAGCATGCATATTCATATAATTATATATAATATATAATATTGATTTATATAAAATTGTATACTGTTTCTCTGGAGAACCATAACTGATAAAATATTAATTATTGGTAGTTTAAGAATAAATAAACATGTATACACACACACACACACACACACACACACACACACATGCAGTAAAAACTGTACTTTCCTCTGCTTGCTGTTTGATGTTTATATTAGTAGTAAGATTTCTGCCTAAAGGAAGAAAATGAAATGGAAGCTGGCTAGAGTATTCATGGATTTTAGAGATCACGTTATGTCACAATATTTTCATGGACACATCAGGAAAAACATCACTAATAAAAACTGAACTTGTTATATGACTATGTGTGCATACTAAATCGCTTCAGTCATGTCCAACTCTTTGCCACCTTATGGACTGTAGCCCACCAGACTACTCTATCCATCAGATTTCCTAGGCAAGAATACTTGAATGGGTTGCCATTCCCTCTTCCAGGGAATCTTCCTCACCCAGGGATTAAACCCATGCTTCTTGAAGCTCCTGAATTGCAGGCAGATTTTTTTTACTGCTAAGCCACCTGGGAAGCCTGTTATATAACTATAAAAGGAGAATGAATATTCACTTCGTGGCACCAAAGTTAGTATCATTTATAGTTACATAACTGATATATAACTGACACTAACTTTGGTGCCATGAAGTGAATATTCATTCTCCTTAGCTATTAAGTTCATAAATATGTCATTGCAGCAAATCAAATCTGGATATGGCAGGTGAGAAAATCCTCTTTTACCTAAACAGGATCTTTGTACTGTACAATATACATAGACAGAAACAATTGTTTTAGTTGCTTCATTCATTCATTCATTCAAGTATTTAATTTATTGAATAATAAACATTTACTTTATTGGGGCTTTCCTGGTAGCTCAATGGTAAAGAATCTGCCTGCCAATGCAGGAGATGCGGGAGATGCGGGTTCGATCCCTGGGTTGGGACGATCCACTGAAGGAGAAAATGGCAACCCACTCCAGTATTCTTGCCTGGGAAATCTCATGGACAGAGGAGCTTGGTGAGCTACAGTCATGAGGTCGAAAAAGTTGGACACGACATAGCAATGAAATAACTATCTCCAGCATCGAGAAGATAAATACATAAGAAATTGACTAAGAAAGTTTCAAAAATTACTAAAATTAAAAGACATTTACTCATTGGAAGAAAAGTTATAACCAACCTAGACAGAATATCAAAAAGCAGAGACAGCTTTGTTCACAAAGATCCATCTAGTCAAGGCTATGGTTTTTCCAGTAGTCACGTATGGATGTGAGAGTTGGATTGTGAAGAAGGCTGAGTGCAGAATTGATGCTTTTGAACTGTGGTGTTGGAAAAAAACTCTTGAGGGTCCCTTGGATTACAAGGAGATCCAACCAGTCCATCCTAAAGGAGATCAGTCTTGGGTGTTCATTGGAGGGATTGATGTTGAAGCTGAAACTCCAGTTCTTTGACTACCTGATATGGAGAGCTGACTCATTTGGAAAGACCCTGATGCTGGGAAAGATTGGGGGCAGGAGGAGAAGGGGATGGCAGAGGATGAGATGGTTGGATGGCATCACCAACTCAATAGACATGGGTTTGGGTGAACACTGGGAGTTGGTGATGGACAGGGAGGCCTGGAGCGCTGCAGTCCACGGGGTCGCAGAGTCGGACACTGAGTGACTGAACTGAATTGATGTACCTAAGGAGTAGACTCCAATGAAAAGTCAACCTTTTTTGCCTCACATTACACTCCAAAGGCTTTTGAATTGATGGCATGCTGCTGCTGCTGCTAAGCTGATTCAGTTGTGTTTGACTCTGTCCGACCCCACAGACAACAGCCCACCAGGCTCCCCTATCCGTGGGATTCTCCAGGCAAGTACACTGGAGTGGGTTGTCATTTCCTTCTCCAATGCATGAAAGTGAAAAGTGAAAGTGAAGTCGTTCAGTCATGTCCGACTCTTCGCCGACCCCAGGGACTGCAGCCGTCCAGGCTCCTCTGCCCATGGGATTTTCCAGGCAAGAGTACTGGAGTGGGGTGCCATTGCCTTCTCCGGAATTGATGGCATAAGGTGCCTCTGAAGGTGTAGAAGGTAGAGGACAAAAGAAGGGGATTATGTGAAGGTTTGAAGCATGATTAAATCCAGATCTTCAATTCTAATTTGGGGAAGATGGCTGACAACTCCTCCAACCTCTCTCACTGCAGTAAACAATACAGGGTCCCAGAATCTGGAAAGTGAGCATAGGTGAGCAGAGAAGTGTGGGACTGAAAGCAAAAAAGAGAAGTCTAAATCTATGAGGGAACTAGTCAGCAACTTCCCCACTCAGTTACAATAATTTCATAACCCCCACACGGTATCAAGAACATTCTTTTCAGATGAAACTGAGCAAGTCGTCCTGGAGGAAAGACTCACAGGATCTGAATTTAGGGAATTCTCCAATGAAAAAGCTAAAAAAAAATTAAACTTTAAATTCAAAGCAAAGAGCTTGTATATAAACAGTACCTCACTTGTAAATTAAATTAAAAATTTATCTCATGTGCAAATAAGAACAAATGGCAAATAATTACTAAGCATTTGAGAATAAACATTTAACAAGAATGACAGACTGAAACTAAAAAAAGACTGGAAGAGGCAGATAAAATGCAAAGAAATGCAGAAAACTTTAAGAAATAGTATATTCTCAGTGAGAAAAGTATTGCCTCCTTAAAACAAGAATATGGTAAAAGTTTAAAAATGATGTAAGAAATAACTCTTAGAAATTAAAAATTCATTAAAACAGTTGGAAATGTAGTTAGGAAATTTTCCCTAAAGGTAAACCAAAGACAAAAAACACAAAGAAAATAGTTCTACATCGGTATGGGAGCTTCAACATAATATTAGAAGTTACAGAATGAAAAAAGAGAAAAAAATAGTTGAAAGGCAATTACCAGAGAATTTATCCCAGAAATGAAGCACTTAAATTTCCAACTTGAAAACTTCCCTCACGATGAAAGGACAGACCTACCACAAAGTCCATTACTGTGCAGTTTCTGAATACTATGGAAAATCTATCAAAGGCAAAACTGGAAGGTAGATGATAAGGGAGCAAAGCTTTCAAAATTCTGAGAAGTAGTTTTCAACTGGGAATTCTAGAAATAATCAAACTATCCATCTTATTTGAGTGTAAAATAAAGATATTTTCAAACAAGCAGGTCTTGTAATCAACTAATTAATATCCTTTGCACCTTTCTTAGGAAACAAGTAGAGTACGGATTCCACAAAACTAAAGAAAACCAGAAAAGAATGTTATTTGAGTTCAGAAATTGCTAGGAAACACAGAAGCAATTTGAAGATAACCACCAGGATGGTGTTAAATCAAAGTTCCACTATAACACTGTTATGAACTAAATGTTTGTGTCCCCCTGTATTCATATGTTGAAACTGACTCTCAATGTAGGGATACAGAAGGTGGCACCTTTGGGAGGTGATTAGAATTAAACAAAGTCATAAGGATAGATAAAATCATGGAGCCCTCGTAAGTGAGATTAGAGCCCTTATGGAAGCCACCAGAGGGTTTTCCTAGGTGGTGCAGTGATAAAGAATCCCCCTTCAAGGCAGGAGATGCAGGAGACGTGGGTTTGATCCCTGGGTAGGGAAGATGCCCTGGAGGAGGAAATGGTAACCCACTCCAGGATCCTTACCTAGAAAAGACCATGGACCGAGGAGCCTGGCTGGCTACAGTCCACGGGGTCACAAAGAGACACGACCAAGCAACTGAAGCTGCAAAAGTTGCTAGAGGGAGACTTCCACAGGGGTCCATTGGTTAAGACTCTGTGCTTCCACTGCAAGGGGCATGGATTCTATCCCTGGTTGGGAAAGTTCCACATGCCACGTGGTGCAGCCAAAAATAAAATAAAATAAATGTCACCAGAGAGTTTCCTTTACCTCTCTTCTCTGAACTGTATGAGGATACTGTCAGTATGCAACCTGCAAGAGTTTCCTCATCAGAATTCAACTGCGCTGGCAACCTAATCCCAGACTTTCAGCCTCCAGAACTGTAAGAAACAAATGCCTGTTGCTTATAAGCCCCCCAGTTAACAGTATCTTTTAATTATAACATCCCAACCTAAGCCAAGCACCTATGCATTAGTTCTAGAGATCCACAGCTACAGATTGGAGAGTGAGGTTGGAGAGTTCCTGGAGGAATATTTCAGGATTAAAAATAAATGAAGATGTAGATCTCCTGACAGTTTGGGCTCTGGAAAATTGTAGAGAATAGTTTTATGGTTTTGTTTTTTTTAACAAAGGTGTTGGAAAATACTTCAAGTCTTAGGAGAGGACTGAGGAAAACTAAGCAATGAAATAATACGGTCATGAAGGCAAATTGGAAGTGGTCAAACAAGAGATGGCAAGGGTGAACGTCTACATTCTGGGAATCAGCGAACTAAAATGGACTGGAATGGGTGAATTTAACTCAGATGACCATTATATCTACTACTGCAGGCAGGAATCCCTCAGAAGAAATGGAGTAGCAATCATGGTCAACAAAAGAGTCCGAAATGCAGTACTTGGATGCAATCTCAAAAATGACAGAATGATCTCTGTTCGTTTCCAAGGCAAACCATGAAATATCACAGTTATCCAAGTTTATGCTCCAACAAGTAATGCTGAAGAAGCTGAAGTTGAACAGTTTTATGAAGACCTACAAGACCTCTTAGAACTAACACCCAAAAAAGTTGTCTTTTTCATTATAGGCGACTGGAATGCTAAAGTAGGAAGTCAAGAAACACCTGGAGTAACAGGCAAATTTGGCCTTGGAATACGAAATGAGGCAGGGCAAAGACTAATAGAGTTTTGCCAAGAAAATGCACTGGTCATAGCAAACACTCTCTTCCAACAACACAAGAGAAAGCTCTACACATGGACATCACCAGATGGTCAACACTGAAATCAGATTGATTATATTCTATGCAGCCAAAGATGGAGAAGCTCTATACTGTCAACAAAAACAAGACCAGGAGCTGACTGTGGCTCAGATCATGAACTCCTTATTACCAAATTCAGACTTAAACTGAAGAAAGTAGGGAAAACCGCTACACCATTCAGGTATGACCTAAATCAAATCCCTTATGATTATACAGTGTAAGTGAGAAATAGATTTAAGGGCCGAGATGTGATAGATAGAGTGCCTGATGAGCTATGGAATGAGGTTCGTGACATTGTACGGGAGACAG
>SJYV01014643.1:157473-171202 GCA_006410875.1 Neotragus pygmaeus
GGACTGTGAAGAAAGCTGAGTGCCGAAGAATTGATGCTGAAGACTGGTGGTGTTGAGAGTCCCTTGGACTGCAAGGAGATCCAACCAGTCCATTCTGAAGGAGATCAGCCCTGGGATTTCTTTGGAAGGAATGATGCTAAAGCTGAAACTCCAGTACTTTGGCCACCTCATGCGAAGAGTTGACTCATTGGAAAAGACTTTGATGCTGGGTGGGATTGGGGGCAGGAGGAGAAGGGGTCGACCGAGGATGAGATGGCTGGATGGCATCACGGACTTGATGGACGCAAGTCTGAGTGAACTCCGAGAGATGGTGATGAACAGGGAGGCCTGGAGTGCTGCAATTCATGGGGTCGCAGAGAGTCGGACACGACTGAGTGACTGAACTGAACTGAACTATCTACCACCTGATTCAGCAATGAATTGTCACAGAAACGAAACTACTTAACCATAGCTTATCATAAACTGAGAGAAAGGAGAAAGACAGAGAAAGTAGGAATATAAGACCATTAAATTTTCACATCACAAGTGAAAGTCAGTAGTTTATATCTAAAATTGATCACTCAAAAAATAGCAATATCATATATTATTTGGAAATGTGAATGGCAATACAAAAAAGCAGGAGCAAAATATTTAAAGGAGTTACTTCATAGTAGCTTAATGTAGGGTAAATTTGAGAATGATCAAGAACATGTGTTTGCTGATAACTTTGTCTTTTTACCACTATTTGATATTTTTGACTTTTATAAAGATGGAATTTTTTTTAATAAATAGGAGAAAGAGTAAGTCTCAGAATACTAAAAGGTTGAGGCATGTTTTTAATCTGTCACCTATTATACAATATTCATATACTGACTTTCTGATAACACCATTTTGCTTGTATGATTTCAGCCCTCTGTTCATAAATGAACTAATATATCATATATTTGAGTGGAAACCTTTTCCCAGATTTTGAAAGGCACTAAGGCCTAAAGCAAAATGCAACTTCCCAACTTGTAAAATTTCCATTAGTAATGAAATAACAATCGATACATCAAAACATAACTTCATTAAAAAGTTTTAACGATCAAGATTTCTAGTTTTTTGAAGCAGTTTTAAATGGCTGCTTCCATTTTTCATTTGGAAATATTATTCATTCCATCTGTTATACTAGTATGAATTCTATCTTCTTGTTAAAGGCACAAACTGGTTTTGCTACGACTTATATGAAACCTGTGGTTTAGGTGGTTATTTATACCTCTTTCCCAAAGAGATTTAGTTTTTTAAAAAAAATCATTAAATATTTGGTAAGAATTAGAGAGGTTTGGCCTATAATGGAAATACGACCAAGAATTTCCAGAAACAAATATTTCATTTACACACTTTCGGTTACTTTCCTTTTTTAGTGAAGTCTAAATTTTCCCGTTAAGAACGTTAAAAACTAGCACTTGGGAGTAGAATATCTTACGTTTCTTTTTTTCTCTATTTACTTGCTATGTTCTCTTTTCAACAAATCAATAATTTCATAGCTTCCTATAGTTCTCAATATTTTTCATCTTGCTTTTTGCTCTAAGATTTCTCTAAGATTCCCTGTTGCTCACTCAGATCTATTCTTTGTCTTGTCACTTCAGAAAAGAAGGATTCAAGAGGAGTTTGAATTATGCCAGACGCTCAAAGCCATTGAAAAATAACTTAGCAGACCACATGCCTGTGACTTCAAGGCAAGCTTAACTCTTAAATAAAAAAAAAATTAATAATAATGTAAAGCAAGACAACAATTGATTAAAAAACAGTCTAAATAATTGTGTGTAAAAAGAAACAGAATTACAGACATAGAAAACAAACTTACAGTTACTAAGGGGTAAGAAGGAGGAGGGATAAATTGGAAGATCAAGATTGACATGCACACATAACTAGATATAAAATAGATAACTAATAAGGACCTACTGTATAGTACAAGGATCTTTACTTAATACTCTGTAATAGAAAACGGTCTAAAAAAGAGTGGATATATGTATAACTGATTCACTTTGCTGTATACCTGAAACTAACATAGCATTATAAATCAACTGTACTCCAATAAAATTTTAAAAAATAAATTGAAAATAAAATTTAAAGTCTACATTTTATCTTCAGAAGAAAAATGCCCATAATAACACTTTTTGTGTTGAACACCCAGCATCTATTTTCAGGANATCAACTGTACTCCAATAAAATTTTAAAAAATAAATTGAAAATAAAATTTAAAGTCTACATTTTATCTTCAGAAGAAAAATGCCCATAATAACACTTTTTGTGTTGAACACCCAGCATCTATTTTCAGGAAATACTCTGCAGTCAGTATACAGATAAAACAGTCTCATACAGAATCCTGAAATTTCTATACAATAAGAGCGAATGCTTAAAATAATCCCTAAAAATTAGAGATCCAAAATAATTAAAATCAAAATCCAATTTTAATATTATTAAAGAAAAGAAATTGGATTTTGGGAAGGATTTTATTTCATCCAAAGGCAATTTCTTTTGGGACCTTAGTTATTAGCATGAAATCATATTTGTCTATCTAAACAATTCAGTTAATATCCCTTGCTCTTTGTCAATGTTAATATTTACTAAACAGCACCACTATTCAGCCAGCAAATCAAGCCAGAAGCTTGGCAATGANTTTTGGGACCTTAGTTATTAGCATGAAATCATATTTGTCTATCTAAACAATTCAGTTAATATCCCTTGCTCTTTGTCAATGTTAATATTTACTAAACAGCACCACTATTCAGCCAGCAAATCAAGCCAGAAGCTTGGCAATGAGATTAACTTCTTTCCACTTCCAATAGACCTTGAGCTCTGGTTGAATATTCTTCTGAAATACCCATTAAGAACAGCTGTTAACTTTTCAGTACTCTGCCATAGAACAAGCGGTCCCACTATACTTCTATCTTCTTTATCCAGTTAGAAAATCTCTCTTAATTTGTCCTTTGGACAAACTTAATCCCTATTTAATCCCATATTTTACCCATATAATTCAAGACCCACCATGCCTGATTCTATTCCTCCATTACATATTTTGATGACTGTCTCAACCTGCCTTCTCCTCTCTTTTCTCATGCCAGCTGCACTAGAACCACAATCTCTTGCTTATCTCCTTGCCTGTAAGCTGCATCTGCTTCCTCCAACGTTGTCCTCTCTTTCTCTACCTGCCCATCTCCTAGTTAGCCTTCAGATCTCAGTTTACATGTCATTTTCTCAGTGAAGGCTTTTGTGATACCTAACATAAATTCATTAAATATTGTAGCTATCTTGTTCATATATTTAGGTTCTGGGTTCACCTTCATTTGCATCTGCATTATAGGAGCTGCCATTGGTTTTAGAAAAACAATGATTTTATTTATTTTTTAAAATATAAATTTATTTATTTTAATTGGAGGTTGATTACTTAGGAGGGTAGGATGATTTGGGAGAACAACCAATTTTAAAATGAGAAAATGCTACCCATTGTTTATGAAAATTGAGGAAAATCCAATTATCAATTTGATTGTACATTTTGTGAAAGCTTCTAGAACACTAATGTAAGGTCTAAAGTTTACTGTGATCTCAATATTTTGTCATATTGACCAGTTATTGACAAGAGTTAGAATCCAAGACTTCTGACTGAAAATACAGAACTCTTTGCTCCATACTTGCCCTGCTTATGTGCCATAATCTTAAAAAGTCAAGGTGTTAATTTCTTTAGGATTACAGGCTCTATCCAGCTATTCCTATTTTAAAATACAAAAATCTTATGAAGATTATGCCATTTGCAGCAACATGAATGGACCTAGAGATTGTCACATTGAGTAAAGTAGGTCAGACAGAGAAGGAAAAGTATTTATGACATCCCTTATATGCAGAATCTAAAAAGAAGTTATACAAAAGAACTTATTTACAAAACAGACTCACAGACTTAGTGAATGAGAATTTACCGTTGCCAGGGGGAAAGGATCAGGGGAAGGGATAGATAGGGAGTTGGGGCTAAATGTGTACACACTGCTATATTTAAAATGGATAACCAACAAGGACCTACTGTATAGCACAAGGAACTCTGCTTAATGTTATGTGGCAGCCTGGATGGGAGAGGAGTTTGGAGAATATATATATATATATATATATACACACACACACACACACACACACACACACATATATAGTTGAGTCCCTTTGCTGTCAATCTGAAATTACCACAACATTGTTAATCAGCTATGCTCCAACATAAAATAAAAAGTTAAAAAAATACAATTTTGAAAATCTTACGAAGATTACATACTAAAATATATTCACATTGGAAGAGGGAAAGAGGAGTGGCAGAATAAGGATATGGGATTAAGACATACAAACTACTATGTATAAAATAGATAAGCAACAAAGATATACTGTACAGCACAGGGAAATACAGCCTTAATTTTATAATAACTCTAAAGATGGTATAATCTATAAAATACTGAATCACTATGCTATACACCTAAAGCTAACATTATCAAATATATTTCAATATTTAACCCACAGTTTTGTGTGAATTAATTTTTCACATTATTTTCCCTTAAGTTAGAGGAACTCTCAGTTGATAAGAAGATTTATGACCAGTAATGGGTGGCTAAAAAAAAGAAAAAAGGCTCTCACAAAATAAAAGTAAGGGAAACATTAAGGTAACTTTGCATCCTTATCAATTTTGACCACCTCCATACAAGAAAGCTATGTAAAATCCTAAAAGATGATGCTGTTAAAGTGCTGCACTCAACATGCCAGCAAATTTGGAAAACTCAGCAGTGGCCACAGAACTGGAAGAGGCCAGTTTTCATTTCAATCCCAAAGAAAGGCAATGCCAAAAAATGTTCAAAATACCATACAGTTGCACTCATTTCACGTGCTAGCAAGGTAATGCTCAAAATCCTTCAAACTAGGCTTCAACAGTGTGTGAACTGAGAACTTCCAGATGCATAAGCTGAATTTAGAAAAGGCAGAGGAACCAGAAATCAAATTGCCAACATCCATTGGATCATATAAAAAGCAATGGAATTCCAAAAAATTATTTACTTCTGCTTCATTGACCACGGTAAAGTCTTTGTGTGGCTCACAACTGGAAAATTCTTAAAGAGATGAGGATACCAAACCACCTTACCTGTCTCCTGTGAAACCTATATGCAGACAAGAAGCAACAGTTAGAACAGCTCATGGAACAATGGACTAGTTCAAAACTGAGAAAAGAGTACGTCAAGGCTGTACATTGTCACCCTGCTTTTTAAAATTATATGCAGAGTACATAATGCAAAATCCCAAGCTGAATGAATCACAAGCTGGAATCAAGATTGCCAGGAGAAACACCAACAACCTCAGATATACATAGGATACCACTCTAAAGGCAGAAAATGAAGAGGAACTAAAGAACCTCTTGATGAGGGTGAAAGAAGAAAGTGAAAAAGCTGGCTTGAAACTCAACATTCAAAAAAACTAAGATCATGGCATCCAACTCCATCACTTCATGGCACACGGATAGGGAAATGTGTGAATAGTGACAGACTTTATTTTCTTGGGTTCCAAAATCACTGTGGACAGTGACTGCAGATATGCAGTTAAAGGATGTTTTCTCCTTGGAAGGAAAGCTATGACAAACCTAGACAGCACATTAAAAAGCAGAGACATCATTTTGCCAACAAAGGTTCATACAGTCAACACTATGCTTTTTCCAGTAGTCATGTATGGATGTGAGAGTTGGACTAAAAAGAAAGCTGAGCGCCAAAGAATAGGTGCTTTTGAACTGTGGTGTTGTAGAAAACTCTTGGGGGTCCCTTGGACAGCCAGGAGATCAAAGCAGTCAATACTAAAGGAAATCAACACTGAATATTCATTAGAAGGACTGGTGCTGAAGCTCCAGTATTTTAATCACTGATGTGAAGAGTTGATTCATTGGAAAACACCCTGATGCTGGGAAAGACTGAAGGTAGGAGAAGGGGGCAAGAGAGAATGAGATAGTTGAAAGGCATCACTGACTCCATGGACATGAGTTTGGGCAAACTCTGGGAAGATATTGAGGGACAGGGAAGCCTGGTGTGCTGCAGTTAATGGGGTCACAAACAGACACAACTTAGCGACTGAAAACAATATAAGAAAGCTTATTTCTAACCAATTATGCTGTGTTCTAAAATGTAACTCTTTTTTTTTTTTTTACTGTGTTTAACTGGCAGCGATAAAAAAATAAATCAATATTTTAATCTGTCTGTACCTGACAATTACAGCATTTTACATTTGGATCAGTTCAGTTCAGTCACTCGGTCGGGTCCGACTCTTCGCAGCATAAATCGCAGCACTCCAGGCCTCCCTGTCCACCACCAACTCCCAGAGTTTACCCAAACTCATGTGCATCGAGTCAGTGATGTCATCCAGTGATCTCATCCTCTGTCGTCCCCTTCTCCCCTGCCCCCAATCCCTTCCAGCATCAAAGTCTTTTCCAATGAGTCAACTCTTCGCATGAGGTACCCAAAGTATTGGAGTTTCAGCCTCAGNAATTACAGCATTTTACATTTGGATCAGTTCAGTTCAGTCACTCGGTCGGGTCCGACTCTTCGCAGCATGAATCGCAGCACTCCAGGCCTCCCTGTCCACCACCAACTCCCAGAGTTTACCCAAACTCATGTGCATCGAGTCAGTGATGTCATCCAGTGATCTCATCCTCTGTCGTCCCCTTCTCCCCTGCCCCCAATCCCTTCCAGCATCAAAGTCTTTTCCAATGAGTCAACTCTTCGCATGAGGTACCCAAAGTATTGGAGTTTCAGCCTCAGCATCAGTTCTTTCAATGAACACCCAGGACTGATCTCCTTTAGGATGGACTGGTTGGATCTCCTTGCAGTCTAAGGGACTCTCAAGAGCTTTCTCCAACACCAAGGTTCAAAAGCATCCATTCTTCAGCGCTCAGCCTTCTTCACAGTCCAACTCTCACACTCCATACATGACCACTGGAAAAACCATAGCCTTGACTAGACAGACCTTTATGAACAAAGTTGTTTCTGCTTTTTAATATGCTGTCTAGGTTGGTCATAATTTTCCTTCCAAGGAGTAAGTATCTTTTAATTTCATGGCTGCAATCACCATCTGCAGTGATTTTGGAGCCCCCCAAAATAAAATCTGACACTGTTTGCACTGCTTCCCCATCTATTTTCCATGAAGTGATGGGACCGGATGCCATAATCATAGTTTTCTGAACGTTGAGCTTTAAGTCAAATTTTTCACTCTCCTCTTTCACTTTCAAGAGGCTTTTTAGTTCCCCTTCACCTTCTGCCATAAGGGTAGTGTCATCTGCATATCTGAGGTTACTGATATTTCTCCTGGCGATCTTGATTCTAGCTTGTGCTTCTTCCAGCCTAGCATTTCTCATGATGTATATTTGGATAGCATTACACAATTTAAAATATTTATTTAAATACATTACTGAATTTGATTCTTGAAACAAATACATGGCTTGCTTATTTACAGATGAGAATCTAACTCTCAATGGGCTTAATGGATAAGTAGGGACAGAGTTTCATTCTTTAAACTAAAATCTTCCTCTTTCCCAAACCCTACAAACGTGCTCATAAAGCATCATTCTCAATAGATACTTACATTTCATTACACCTTGAATTTCATAAACAGGCTTGAGAATCACAGCGCCATAAAAGCCTCTAGGAAATGGATTTGCTGAGTCCCACTTAGCTGACAAACCTGTAAGTATCACAGTTCGTGTTCTGTTCTTGGGGATCTTCCATTGGATAATTTCCTTTAGGGTATAAATATGTTCATCTTCACACTCATAGAACTCTCCTTCTTGTGACAAAGGCAAAGCAAATGAGTGATTCTGATGATTCCTTAGTACACTACAGTTTACCATTATTTCTCCATTGATCTCTTCCACTGAGTTGAGCATGATTCGTTCACCTTGCTTTATGATGAGATTCTCTAATTTTATGTCCTTCTGATGATAGAAGCAAGGATGATTCAGTCTACTTGGTCTAATATGGTTGGCTTTTGTAATCTCTTCCATAGTGAGGTATGGAGTTGTATCAGCCACAATCTTAAAAAGACCTGAGAACAGAATTCTGTGAATTAAAAAGAGTTCTTAACAATAAAAGTTCTCATAAGTAAATCACAGTGAGAGAGTTATAAAGCATGTAAAACATAACATTTAAAAGTAATGTACCTTTTTTGAAAGATTAGAGATATTTGTTTTAAACCTGAATTCTTCTAGGGTATATCTTAATGTATTATCTGTAGGCTGGATTGTCAGATCCAGACAGGTCACATAGATGGAAACAAGGGGAAAATATCTTGAAATAGGAAAGGCCCACTTCTTGAAAATTAAATCTGCATGAAATACTGGCTCTTTTCTAACCACATGTGTGATCTTAAGCAAGGCACTTAATCTCTCAAGATCACATTTTTAATTTTTAAAATGAAAGGACTAGATTAGATGAGTAATTCCATATATATTCTCTGGAAACACCAAAATTAAAAGATATTCTAGTAGGAAACTGTTTCATGGTCAAGTTAACAATTACAAAGCTATTACCTGGAACTTGACCATGCTGATGACTGTAACACATCACGAATGAACTTAATGACACTAAATTGTACACTTTAAAGTGGTAAATTTGATGCTATGCATATTTTACCATAACAAAAAAATATCTACCTTTTTCCAAGTAACTTGAAATTTCTCAGAAACTTTAGATGCACCATGACTCATAAGAGAGAAATATAACATGCAGAATTTGCCTAATTTCTTTCATCATAAAACTCTTAGGGAAAAATTCATTAATAAATTACAAAACCATATATCATATATGTTAGTTACCTACATAACTCTCATTGGGAAATGCCAGGTTAAGAAGTTATTCTGTATTGAAATCTCTTGATTATATATCATTCATTCTTTCTATTACTTCTCTAATTTTGTCATAGTTTCACTATTTCAAGTCTTTTCTTCCAATACTATTGGGACAGTCAAGTAACACAGCTTTTTATGTTTGCATGTTTAAATTTAATTCTTCTCTTTCAATTATTTTGCATTTATTTCATAGGCACATCTATTTTGTAACACTACCAGAAATTTATTTATTGAATAAATTTCATTAAATTCCAAAGAAAGTAAGGACAAAGGAAAAATTAGGTAACTGCTTGCTTAACTCCAAAGTAAATTAAGAAAATATTACATAATTAGCATCCACTTAGAAAGCAGCATCTAAAGAACCCTAGAAGAATGATATAGCTTAGAAAAGTTATTTAGTCACTTAGTCAAAAATACAGTCCAAAAAAAAAAAATACAGTCCGATTAAATTTATCTTTATATCAAATTATTATTAACCAGATTAAAATGTCTTTTACATGTATTTTGGGTTAGGGTACAAAGATTTATGTTGCTATTTTACTCAAACAACAACAACAAAAAAAAAACCACAGGATTTTGATTGTTTTTAAATATAAATGTTCTGAAGAAGTATGTGATGCAATCCTGACTAAGACTGAGGAAGACAGCATGTACAATCTGTCCTGAAAACTTTTATAGATTAAACAGTGTTCATCCTCTGCATGGTGTGCTTGAAGACAGTAAGGGAAAAAAAACATTTACTTTGAAGGAGCTTCTTATTTTGTTACGTCTTGTATCAGGGAAAATCCAATAAAACAGTACCCTTGAATTCCCCACAGTAACTGAATGTGTGTGCACCTGTGTGCACGTGTATGTGCATGTTTAGTCTCATTTGTCTCCATGGAAAAATTTATTTCTAAGCATCCACAGGCATTATAAGGGTATAAAAAATTTAGCAGTTATTCTGAAATAAGTTTAAATAATAGCTACCCAGAATCTCATAAGCGTAGAGAAATATAGTTTTATTTCTATCCTAGCTATATTGATGACATAAGTCACAGAAAAATTAATTCAGCATCTTCTTTCCTCAGGAATTGGGTTCACCTAAGGTAATAACAGACCCAAAATGTTATGAAGTAGAAAAGCCTGAAACCCTAAGGGCCACTATTATTTCAAGTTAACCACACATTTCAGAGCTGTCTTGTTGGATGTCTCTATTGCAAGAAAAATCTATCTAAGAAATCTGTGTGTTTTCCCTTAGAAGATGATTAAGGACACAGTTTAGCATACTAAGTGGCAGAATATAGTAAAAATATTTTATTAACTTGTTTCTTTATATATTATTGCAGCCAGTCCAAGAGTCTCTCCTTATAAACAGCCATTCAATACCATATAAACTAGTTTCAAGTATATAGAAATATATATCTATACACATACATGTGAAAGTGAAAGTCACTCAGTTGTGCCTGACTCTTTGCGACCCCATGGACTATATAGGCCACGAAATTCTCCAATCCAGAATACTGGAGTGGGTAGCCTTTCTCTTCTCCAGGGCATCGTCCCAAACCAGGGATTGAACCCAGGTCTCCCACATTGCAGGCCGATTCTTTACCAGCTGAGCCACAAAGGAAGCCCAAGAATACTAAAGTGGGCAGCCTATCCCTTCTCCAGTGGATCTTCCCAGCCCAGGAATTGAATCGGGGTCCTCCTGCATTGCAGGCAGATTCTTTACCACCTGAGTTATGAGGGAAGAACTACACATACATATATATATTGTATAATACTGGAACTACAATTTTGTGATAAGCTAAAGCAATATAGTTTTATAGTGCAGAAAATATAATCTATTATTTTTTCAAAACAAAATATATTTCAGGAGCTGCATCATAGAGTGATAATAAAATAAGCCAATATATAATCTTAACAATTTAAGTTAAAAAGCAGAAAGAAAATAGACTTCTATTCCAATTTTGATTGTCACCTATTAAAATGGATGGGCTTCCCAGGTAGTACTACTGTAAAGAACTCACTTGCCAATGCAGGAGACACAAGAGACATGAGTTCAATTCCTGGGTTGGAAAGATCCTTCAGAGGAGGGGAAGGCAATCCACTCCAGTGTTCTTGCCTGGAGAATTCCCATGAACAGAGGAGCCTGGTGGGCGACAGTCCATAGGGTTGCAAAGAGTTGTACACTACTGAATCAACTTAGCACACATGCAAAATGTATACTACTCTTATTTTTACTTAGGATAAATTGCTCATATGGAGTGTGTCTCTTGAGAAACAAAAATTATAAAGAAATGTAACCATCTATCTGTTGAAAATTAGTCAATAAGTAAATTTAGTCCTTGAGATCTTAATCCTGAATCTTGGGCTTTTGGGAAGTTTGTATTTTTATCTAATTCTTAATGATCTGCAATCATTATTATTAATAGTAGCAACTAAAATTTGCTTTAAAAGTAACAAATTTGAACAACTTTTTATAAGTTCATTTATAATCTTTTAAGAACAGTAAAATAATTACTACCAAGGAATATAAAAAGTCATGATTTTCTCAGTCATGGTTATAGAATCTCAGCTCAGACCTTTGAATCCAAATGTCATAATCTTACTTACACACCAGGCTACCTCCCTTTTGCACAAATGACTTACAAGGACACTGTCTATGAAAACATATTTATTCCAGTTCACAAAAAAAATGTATGTGATCTTACAAGTAAGTCCTTGCTTTCTACTGATTGGCCTTTCTAGACTCTCCAATATGAAAAGAGCTAAAATAAATTCCTGGTTCACTGTGCAGAATTTACACTCATCAGACTTTTTCCTACTTTTTCCTTTATCTCATCAATTCTCATACAAATAGGGAGAAATTTTTTTAAACACAAAATTTCCAACTGTATATTACAATACTATTTATATTCCAATTATATATTCACATAAGATCACTGTGAAGAGTTCACAATCCTTTTTCCTCATCTAATCTCTAGCTCAGATAAGCTGATGACACCATCCTTATGGCAAAAAGTAAAGAACTAAAGAGCCTCTTGATGAAAGTGAAAGAGGAGAGTGAAAAAGTTGACTTAGAGCTCAACATTCAGAAAACCAGAATCATGGCACCTGATCCCATGACTTCACAGCAAATAGATGGGCAACCAGTGGAAATAGTGACAGAATTTATTTTGGGGGGCTCCAAAAGCACTGCAGATGGTGACTGCAGCCATGAAATCACAAGACGCTTGCTCCTTGGAAGAAAGGCTTTGGCCAACCTAGACATCATATTAAGAAGCAGAGATATTACTTTGCCAGCAAAGGTCTGTCTAGTCAAAGGTATGATTTTTCCAGTAGTCATGTACAGATGTGAGAGTTGGACTATAAAGAAAGCTGAGCACTGAAGAATTGATGCTTTTGAACTGTGGTGTTAGAGAAGACTCCTGAAAGTCCCTTGGACAGCAAGGAGATCCAACCAGTCCATCCTAAAGGAAATCAGTCTGAATATTCATTGGCAAGACTGATGTTGAAGCTGAAACTCCAATACTTTGGCCACCTGATGTGAAGACCTGACTCATTTGAAAAGACCCTGATACTCGGAAAGATTGAAGGCAGGAGGAGAAGGGGCAACAGAGGATGAGATGGTTGGATGGTATCACCGACTCAATGGACATGAGCTTGAGTAAACTCCAGGAGTTGGTGATGGACAGGGAGGCCTGGCGTGCTGCAGTCCATGGGGTTGCAGAGTCAGACACGACTAAGGGACTGAACTGAAATGAACTGAACTGAATCTCCAGCTTGCTTTCACAGTTCAACCATATCCACTTTCCAAATATATCCCTCCAACTCTGAGAAAAGGAATCATAGAATGAACTTTATGAACTAATTCTCATTTTCCTCTCATACCTTCAAAATTAGGATATTAACAGATTAGCAACTTAGAATGCACTGGAAATTTACCTGCATGATAGAATTCAATTTTCTGAATAAAAATATGAGGTAGCTAGAAATAAAAAACAAACATTTCACAAATAAGCAAGGAAAGTCTGAAGAGATACCATAAATTCTCTATCATTTCACAGCACATAAAATACATAGTAGGATTTTGTGTCTCTAAAGCTCAAGGGCTTAATCACAAGGTTACACATTTAAACCTTTCATTATTATTTGGAGCCATAAATTGTTTGTCTAGCTTTTCACTCTCCTTTTGGGTGCAGAAGTTCTTAGAACTTCTTCAAACAAGCAAGATGAGAAAGTGAACTTCACTGATATTTAAGACATTGATTGGCACTAGTCTCATCTCTTCATATATCAGGCGGCCACATGCCTGTAGGTGTAGGCACGTGAGAGTCCAAGGAACTGCACAAGCTGAAGGGGTTGACAGCACTGCCTATTAGATCATGTACTCTGAGTGTGCTGCAGATCACCTGGCCATATGTTAAGCGGGTTTCCAGAATATATTATCACATTTTTAAATAAAATAAATCTCACAAAATGGATAAATGACTTCACACAGTTCTTGCCAAAAAACTGTGTATTGAAAATAAAACTGAGTGTTGATTTTATATCCTGCAACTTTACTATGTTCATTGATTAGCTCTAGTAGTTTTCTGGTGGAGTCTTTAGGATTTTCTATGTAGAGGATCATGTCATCTGCAAACAGTGAGAGTTTTACTTCTTCTTTTCCAATTTGGATTCCTTTGATTTCTTTTTCTGCCCTGATTGCTGTGGCCAAAACTTCCAGAACTATATTGAATAGTAGCGGTGAGAGTGGACACCTTATCTTCGACAAAGGAGGCAAGACTATACAATGGAGTAAAGACAATCTCTTTAATAAGTGGTGCTGGGAAAACTGGTCAACCACTTGTAAAAAAATGAAACTAGATCACTTTCTAA
>SJYV01014643.1:171511-220698 GCA_006410875.1 Neotragus pygmaeus
GAACCAAGAACTTCCAGATTTTCAAGCTGGATTTAGAAAAGGCAGAGGAACTGGAGTTCAAATTGTTAACATCCACTGGATCATACAAAAAGCAAGAGAATTCCAGAAAAACATCTACTTCTGCTTCATTGACTATACTAAAGCCTTTGACTGTGTGGATCATAACAAACTGTGGAAAATTCTTAAACAGATGGGAATACCAGATCACCTTACCTACCTCCTGAGAAATCTGTATAATCATAAGGGATTTGATTTAGGTCATACCTGAATGGCCTAGTGGTTTTCCCTACTTTCTTCAATTTAAGTCTGAATTTGGCAATAAGGAGTTCATGATCTGAGCCATAGTCAGCTCCCTGTCTTGTTTTTCTTGTATAGAGCTTCTCCATCTTTGGCTGCAAAGAATGAAATAATCAATCTGATTTCGGTGTTGACCATCTGGTGATGTCCATTTGTAGAGTCATCTCTTGTGTTGTCGGAAGAGGGTGTTTGCTATGACCAGTGCGTTCTCTTGGAAAAAGTCTGTTAGCCTTTGCCCTGCTTAATTCTTTACTCCAAGGCCAAATTTGCCTGTTACTCCAGGTGTTTCTTGACTTCCTACTTTTGCATTCCAGTCCCCTATAATGAAAAGCACATCTTTTGGGGGTATTAGTTCTAGGAGGTCTTGTATGTACATCTTCATAGAACCATTCAACTTCAGCTTCTTCATCATTACTGGTCAGGGTATAGACTTGGATTACTGTGATATTGACTGGTTTGCCTTGGAAACCAACAGAGATCATTATGTCATTTTTGAGATTGCATCCAAGTACTGCATTTTGGACTCTTGTTGACTATGGTGGCTACTCCATTTCTTCTAAGGGATTCCTGCCCACAGTAGTAGATATAATGGTCATCTGAGTTGAATTCACCCATTCCAGTCCATTTTCCTTTGGTGATTCCTAAAATGTCAACATTCACTCTTGCCATCTCCTGTTTGACCACTTCCAATTTGCCTTGATTCATGGACCTAACATTCCAGGTTCCTATGCAATACTGATCTTTACAGCATCAGACTTTACTTCTATCACCAGTCACATCGACAACTGGGTGTTGTTTTTGCTTTCGCTCCATCTCTTCATTCATTCTCTAGTTCTTTCTCCACTGATCTCTAGTAGCACATTGGGCACCTACCAACCTGGGGACTTCATCTCTCAGTGCCCGATCTTTTTGCCTTTTCATACTGTTCATCGGTTTAACATGAATGCCTTAACATTCTCAAGGCAAGAACACTGAGGTGGTTTGCCATTCTCTTCTCCAGTGGACCACATTTTGTCAGAGTCTTCACCTTGACCTGTCCATCTTGGGTGGCCCTACAGGGCACGGCTCATAGTTTGAGTTAGACAAGGCTGTGGTCCATATGATCAGATTGGTTAGTTTTCTGTGATTGTGGTTTTCATTCTGTCTGCCCTCTGATGGAGAAGGATAAGAGGCTTGTGGAAGCTTCTGACGGGAGAGACAGACTGTGGCTCAAATCATGAACTCCTTATTGCCAAATTCAGACTTAAATTGAAAAAATAGGGAAAACCATTAGACCATTCAAGTATGACCTAAATCAAATCCCTTACCATTATACAATGAAAGTGANGTGGAAGCTTCTGACGGGAGAGACAGACTGTGGCTCAAATCATGAACTCCTTATTGCCAAATTCAGACTTAAATTGAAAAAATAGGGAAAACCATTAGACCATTCAAGTATGACCTAAATCAAATCCCTTACCATTATACAATGAAAGTGAGAAACAGATTCAATGGATTAGACCTGATAGACAGAGTGCCTGAAGAACTATGGAAGGAGGTTCATGACACTGGACAGGAGGCAGGGATAAAGACCATCTCCAAGAAAAAGAAATGCAAAAAGGCAAAACAGCTGTCTAAGGAGGCCTTACAAACAGCTGTGAAAAGAAGAGAATTGAAAGGCAAAGGAGAAAAGGAAAGATATACCATTTGAGTGCAGAGTTCCAAAGAACAGCAAGGAGAGATAAGAAAGCCTTCCTCAGTGACCTATGCAAAGAAATAGAGGAAAACAATAGGATGGGAAAGACTAGAGATCTCTTTAAGAAAATTAGAGATACCAAGGGAACATTTCATGNCCAGTCTATGTTTGATACAGGATGCAGGTTGCTTGGGGCTGGTGTACGGGGATGATCCAGAGAGACGTTGGGGGGTGGGAGGTGGGAGGGGGATTCGGGATTGGGAGCTTGTGTGCACCTGTGGTGGATTCATGTCGATGTATGGCAAACCCAATAGAGTATTGTAAAGTTAAATTTAAAAATAAATAAATAAATTAATTAAAAAAAAAAAAAGAAAAGAAAACTAATACAACACAAACAAGCAGCAAAAAATGATGAAGCTAACATTTCTACTCTCACTCATGTTTTTCTTTAGCCATATTATGGAATAAAACAGTGACACTCTAGTCTAATAAAATATGAAAGGTGGCTGAAACTTCTTTAACACTTTAAAGTTTTCAGAATGTACATTTATATCCATTATCATCATAGAGAAATGAGCCTTTGAGATATAGGTTAATATACATGCAAGCACATGATTTTAAACAAATACATATATATTTGAGATACTGCTCAAAAATTTCCAACGGACTGATCTATGTGAAGAAGATTTAGAGACAAATCAAAAGTGTTTGTTGTGCAAAGACATGATGTATATTTTGTCTTGTGTCTTGTCTCTCTGCCAGTAAAGCACATTGTATTTCACTTATTTTTGTGAGGGTATGCCTCTGCCTCTTAAAATGGCACTTTGTCCTCCAATTAAATTCTTAAGAATTCCTGTTATTTTATACTTGCACATGTGAGTTTTTTTATTCTGCATTTTCCTATTATTTTGTTAAATTCCCAAGGTAATTCTTAAGTCAGGATATCCTACAAAAACTATCTTCTTCAATACTACCCCAAATCTGGTATTTTGACTAGAAATTTTAGTTCAATTATCTCTACGTAATTTCAGATTTAATGAGATGCATGAAATACCCTATCAAAGCAAAAAACTCCACAAAAATCTTGGGCAAAGTAATGAAATGTAATAATAGAAACATCCAAGCTGTAAAAAGCTTTTTCAGATTTCTCAGAGTCAATTATAGGATTACTGAAAATCATCAACTGATAAGTGATTCTAACAATCTTGTTAGAAGTCTCTAAGAGTAGCAAACAAGGAACGCAAGGAAAGTCAAAGTTCTTGAGAAAATTTTGCAGAGGAATTTAATGGGGGTATTTAGGAGGGGAGACGATATATCTAAGATGGTGACCAAGTCTGTTAAATGCTAAATGCTAAGTGAGGGTGTAGAATTCCTATGTTTGAAGGTCTTTACATGTATGAAATCAGAATCATCTATGATAGCAATTAATGGTTTTTAATAGTTCTTTTACTTGGGGGTAAAAAATAATAAATCATAAAATCTTTTGATTCATTTTTACCTCAATGGTTCAAACACTGCATGAAAAACACTCTTATTTTCCCACTAAGTCCTTAAAAGGTTTGACTATGCATATCTAACACATCTGAGATATTTAGCAAATAATTCATGTAAATAATGTTAGATTTTAAAATCAAATGATATAATTTTATATCTAGGCCTAAAACTCTGTTATAATCATGACTTTATTAATAAAAGTACCATATATCCTTGTTCATGTTAAAACTTTCTCTCTACTAAGCAGTGAGAAGGAGTAATAGACCTAGGATGAAGTGAGAAGGTGGGACAAATTTTTCTTTCATGAATCTTGACAAAAGCACAGTTCTCTGGACTCTTGCAGTTCTGCAGAGCACTGCCCCTTTTATTATAAGAATACATACCCATAGAGGCATCAGGACTGGAAAGAACCCCCATAGACAATTAGTCCCCTCAAAGCTCTCATAAGGCTTTATTAGGAGGATTATCAAAATATTACAGATTTGCTATTTCTGGCCCTTGGTGGTTTCAGGCACTAGAATTTTCAGGGCCAGCAACGTACTACTATCCCAACAGTAAAGTAAAGTAGTCAGAGTAGGAATTCTTGATTCAAACAGAGAGAGTTTAATTTTGACCTCAGTCCTTTCCCCACTGCGTAACGTTGAGAACTTAGATTCTCAGAGTTATAATTTTCTTTTCTGTAAAATGGAGAATATTGCATCCTCCTCCTCATAAAGTCATTCTGATGATTAAATGAGTCAATACATGTAACATACTTAGATAGCACTTAATACATAGCAAGCACCAAAAAAGGAAAATACAAAAAAATAATAGCTGTTCTTTCACCTCATCTTCTTTCACTCTGGAATTCTAAGCCATTGTAGGACGGTTATAACACCAGAGAGACTCGCACTTACAGAGCCAGAGTGCCCACCAGATATTTCAGTTTGGATCAAATTAGATGAGACAACATATGTAGAATCCACAGTTCAGTAGTAAGTGACACAGGCTGAGCAAAACGAATTCCCAGCAATCGTTATAGATTATGCCAGAGTATTTGTTTATGGAAAAGAGCCTCAGGTGACTTCTTTAGCTGGACTGCCTTTGGGGAAATATTTCCAGGTGTCTTTGAGGAGTCTATCTGACTCTGTCATTTATCTGCTTCGATAAATTTGCTTAGAATTTAACCATCATAATATTATGCTCATAATAAGCTGATTACAGGTAGATGTAAGCACATTTTAAATGCAAATACTGTGCTGGTTGTAGCTATTCACAAGGTATACATTATATACAGTTGCTGAAGTTCCCTTGAACAAAAGAAGCAGCAAAATGCCAAGGCACTTTTGAAAACGTGTTTTATTCATGGCTCTAAAGGGTAGTTGAAGCCAATTGAGGGAGGAGTATACCCTCCCTCTATTTTAATGATCTTAATTTTGCTAATGGAAAGAGTTTGGGAGCCATGTGGTGCTGATTGCGTTGTTCAGTATTGATGTTGCTTGCAAATTAAATGTACCTAAGTAGCCACCTGTTTATGCTTATGATTATGTAAAGCCCCATATGTTTCCCTCTCTACACATGGGAGGTAAATATTGAAAAAATTATTCTGGTGTGAAGGGTGAAAACAGCAGCAATTCTTCTATAACTGTCAACATATGCTGTGGTGTTTCCTTTAATGTTGTGTTTTTTCTGACATATTTGCTGATTTTTACCATGCAGTGTTCAAAAAAATCTGTTATCCATGGTTATACAAAGCAATTAAAAATCGGTTTACATTAAATTCAAATTAGGAAGAGATATAGTTTTCCAATGTAACCATAAGTTCTAAATGGATTTCAGAGCTTATGATTTAAATAGATTTTGATTTGCACAATAAAGAAAACCAAACTTTTTTTCTAAATTCGCCAGCATGTATGAAGGAATATTTTCTTCCTAAGCACATCCTTTTGATCCCATATTAGTAGGCAACCAAAAAACTAACTCAAATAATGTAAATTTGAAAATCCCACCTGAAATCGGCAATGGCTCTTCAGTTGGGAATCCCACCATAATTCCCATTGAATTGGCTCTGAAAAATTTTCCTGAACCTCATACAAAAGATCTGACCTGGTACCTGGTCAGCAAGAGCTCATGAGCAGTTTTTGAGATGAGCTTCGTTAGAGAACTGGGAGATCTGGCAAGGTTTAACACCTTTGGAACTAGTTTAGACTATTCAGAGTTTGGCCCTGGCAATAATTACCAGAAGAGATCAGAGAGACTATATTTGCTGTTGATCACTTTAGACACTGCAGATAAACAAGCTGGAGTTCCATATGTTTTATATCTGATGGACAGGGATTTAAATGTCGATTGTCTAGCAGCCTAGACATGACCGTCTCTAACTTCCCAATAAAGTAATGCAAAAAGGCACAGAGTATGTTAGAATAAAGGTGAAAATTAACCTCATCATCAAAAACTAAGTGTAACAGACCAACTCCTCTACTTCAAAAAAAGCAGTCAGATTGGGCCTCTTAGTTTCTGCTGCTGCTGCTAAGTCGCTTCAGCCGTGCCCGACTCTTAGTGACCCCACGGACTGCAGCTAACCAGGCTCCTCCATCCATGGGATTTTCCAGGCAAGAGTACTGACGTGGGGTGCCATTGCCTTCTCTGCTTATTAGTTTCTCAGTCAGTTCAGTTCAGTCACTCAGTCATGTCTGACTCTTTGCGAACCCATGAATCACAGTATGCCAGGCCTCCCTGTCCATCACCAACTCCTGGAGTTCACACAAACTCACGTCTATGGAGTCGGTGATGCCATCCAGCCATCTCATCCTCTGTCATCCCCTTCTTCTCCTGTCCCCAATCCCTCCCAGCATCAAAGTCTTTTCCAGTGAGTCAACTCTTCGCATGAGGTGGCCGAAGTACTGGAGTTTCAGCTTTAGCATCATTCCTTCCAAAGAAATCCCAGGGCTGATCTCCTTCAGAATGGACTGATTGGATCTCCTTGCAGTCCAAGGGACTCTCAAGAGTCTTCTCCAACACCACACTTCAAAAGCATCAATTCTTCGGCGCTCAGCTTTCTTCACAGTCCAACTCTCACATCCATACATGACCACTGGAAAAACCATAGCCTTGACTAGACGGACCTTTGTTGGCAAAGTAATGTCTCTGCTTTTGAATATGCTATCTAGGTTGGTCATAACTTTTCTTCCAAGGAGTAAGCGTCTTTTAATTTCATGGCTGCAGTCACCATCTGCAGTGATTTTGGAGCCCCCAAAAATAAAGTCTGACACTGTTTCCACTGTTTCCCCATCTATTTCCCATGAAGTGATGGGACCAGATGCCATGATCTTCGTTTTCTGAATGTTGAGCTTTAAGCCAACTTTTTCACTCTCCTCTTTCACTTTCATCAAGAGGCTTTTTAGTTCCTCTTCACTTTCTGTCATAAGGGTGGTGTCATCTGCATATCTGAGGTTATTGATATTTCTCCCGGAAATCTTGATTCCAGCTTGTGCTTCTTCCAGCCCAGCATTTCTCATGATGTATTCTGCATAGAATTTAAATAAGCAGGGTAACAATATACAGCCTTGATGTACATTTTTTCCTGTTTGGAATCAGTCTGTTGTTCCATGTCCAGTTTTAACTGTTGCTTTCTGATCTGTATATAGGTTTCTCAAGAGGCAGGTCAGGTGGTCTGGTATTCCCATCTCTTGGGAGGCCTGGCGTGCTGCAATTCATGGGGTTGCAAAAGGTTGGATACGACTGAGCAACTGAACTGAACTGAACTGAACTGATTCCTTATTTTCCTACAGATATTCTCATGAAATTTATAGCAGCTTTACTTATATTGTCAAAACTTAAAAACAACTAAGATTTCCTTCAGTAAGTAAATGGATATATAAACTATGGTACAACCAGACAGTGTAACATTATTCAGTGCTAAAGAGAAATGAGCTATAAAGACACAAAAAGACATAGAGGAACCTCAAATGCATATTACTAAGTGAAAGTAACCAATCTGAAAAGACTACATAGTCTATTATTTCAACTATATGATATTTTGGAAAAGGCAAAAGTATGGAGACAGTGTAGTGGTGAAGAATCTGCCTGCCAATGCAGGAGACACAAGAGATGCAGGTTTAATCTCTGGATCCAAAAGATCTCTTGGAGTAGGAAATGGCAACTGACTCCAGTATTCTTGCCTGGGAAATCCCATGGACAGAAGAGCCTAGCAGGTCACAGTCAATGAGGTCACAAAGAGTCAGACACAACTGAGTAGACACACACACACACACACACACACACACACACACACACACCCCGTTCCTTTTTTTGAGTTTCATTTGGGCTTCCCAGGTTGTGCAGTGATAAAGAATCCACCTGCCAATGCAGGAGATGCAAAAGATGTGAGTTCAATCTCTGGGTTGGGAAGACTGTCTGGAGTAGGAAATGGCAGCCCACTCCAGTATTCTTGCCTGGAAAACTCCATGGATAGATGATCCTGATGGGTCATAGCCATGGGGTTGCAAAGAGTAGGACATGACTGAGTGACTGAGGGCACAGCACACATGGAAACAGTAAAGGAACCAATGGTTGCCAGAGGTCTGGGGGAAGAGATGAAGAGACCAGACACAGAGGATTGTTAGGACAATGAAAATACTCCAATATGATTACATGATGGTGAATACATATCATTTTTTTAAGCCCATAAGACACACAGCACCAAGACTAAAGCACAATGTAAACCATGAACCTCAATGATTATGATGTGTCAAGCATGATGTGCCGATTGTAACCAGTGTACCACTCTGGGAGGAGATTGAGAAGGCTAGGCATATGCAGAGGCAGGGTGTATATGGGACATCTCTGTACTTCATGTCAAGTGTGTTATGAAAACCTAAAATTGCTGTAAAAAATACAGTATAAAAATCTTTTCTTCCAATGACAGAAACTCTAAATCTCTGATATATAACTAAATATAAATACAGCAATGTTCTTTAGCAACATCCACTACAAGAAACGAAGGCCTGAGTAGGCAATTTGGGTGGACAGTCTGGTACTTCTCATGAGAGTCCATGCTGGTACTTCTGAGGCAACATCATAAGGAGCTGTGAAGGAATTGTTCATGAAAAGGAAGGGGATGGTAAGAGCAAAAAGTGATGACATAGATTTTTAGAAGAATTGCTTACAGTATTAATATTATGAGAACTTATAGAATAGTGCCAGTTGTAAAAGAGTCTATTTTAAAATCATCTTTCTGACAGAATTGCAGTCTAATTCTAAGAGGTACACAGCTGGGCAAAGAGAACATTTTGAGCTAAAACTGCTGGTCTATTTGTCTTTCAGATAATATATATTTTAGTTATTCAAAGATCAAAGATGAGGAAAAGAAATCTGATATATACTAATGAGAAGAAAACACAGGCAAAAAAAAAAAAGGAGCTAAAAATTATTGCAAAAGCCTGAATTTTTGTGCATTTAGACGACTTCACATTTTATTGTGTGATATAAGAATACCCTTTTCCTGACCAGTCTAGGAAAATATTTCATATAAAAGACAGAGATGAATCTATTTTGCTTAAGTGAGCACAGAGGGGAATAAATGTCTTAAGAGAAGTTGACCCAGAAAACCTGGAAGAATGGCCCATGGTTCCTGGAATAGAAAATAGTCCAGAAATCAGGGAGCCCTACTTAGGGCTTTTCTGAATCACGTGTCATCATAACATCCAGATATAAAAATAACAGCAAATTCTGGTGTATAGATTGCTTCTTTTAATGTAAGTCATTTAAAAAATGAAGACAAACTGTTATTCATGTATTATAAAGCTATTAAATATATTTTAAATATTTTCACACAATTTTCTTATTAGGTCCCTTTATAAACTGATATTATAGTAAAAAATTATAGCTGCAATCATAANTATAGATTGCTTCTTTTAATGTAAGTCATTTAAAAAATGAAGACAAACTGTTATTCATGTATTATAAAGCTATTAAATATATTTTAAATATTTTCACACAATTTTCTTATTAGGTCCCTTTATAAACTGATATTATAGTAAAAAATTATAGCTGCAATCATAAAATGGCTAAACATAAAAGATTTAGTCATTCTAATGGTACATGAAACATAACACATCACCACTGAATGTAGTATTACGTTTTCTATCAATTAAGTATATATTTTCCCAAATAAAACAATGAGAAATTTATTTTGAAAAATGTCAAGTGTATTAGATGTTTTAGTACCCATGCATAAGGGAGCAAGTTTCATAAATTTTGATCATTTAACCTTAATCAATTTCTTGAAGAAATACTTTTATTATTCATCCAGTTTTGTCACTGATTATTACTACTTTCCTATAACTTTCACATTTATAATTAAAACGATTTTGGAAAGAGTTTTACTGTTAAGTGATATAGATATGTTGGAAGATAATTCTCCATAGCATTTCACATGCCTCAGAAACTAGAGGTTAAAGATTTGTTTCCTGACCAGCATGGAAATAGTAGAGAGTATCTCCCTCTTGAGAGAGATTCTAGGATCCTAAAATCTCCCTCCTCTTTCCCAAGATATTTTCTTACATTCCAGGTAATAAAGGCAACATTTTCTTCAAGGGCAAAGAATGGCAGGTTGGTAAGCACCCATTACACTTTGGAGATTTTCTGAACTCAATATTTCTCCATTGTGCATTAGACATCACTTGGCTCAGTCCCATCTTACCTGTGGGAGATGGGACTCAAGAGGGACCACTAAAGCATGATGCTCACACTGTCAGCTGTGCCATGAGAAATTAACTGCCGCGTTCATATGGGCTTATTGTTTCATGACTGATCTAATTTATGAAGTGTGGCAAGTCAGCTTGGCAGCTACAAGGCTACTTAAAGAAGGCTTCATCTCTTGACAAATGAAATCCATTTATCTACTTATCTGGTAGCAATTAATTTATGTAGGAAGCACTGCCTAAAGTTTGTCTTTAAAGCATGACTCAAGTACATTAAACATATGAAAGAAATTTTATAGTTAATAAATTTCCAACATTCATTTAAAAATTCCTGTTTTATGTTATTTAAGAGTAGCATTAATTTAGGAACATTACAAGGCTTACTGCATATAACAGAAAAATTAGAAAGAATGCCACATATCTGGGGGGATTTGTAGATCTTCATAATTTTTTGTTTGTTTAATTTTTGTTCTTTTTTGTGTTTTCTTAATTTTTTATTTTGTTTGAAGATCCTCCTTATAACACTGATGCTGGTTGACAAAAAGACCACCTTATTCTTTTCTATGATTAAGAAAGAAGTGCTCCAGAGCACAGACTCTGGAATGGTTTGGATCTCTACTGTAGCTCTCCAATACAGTACCACAGCTGGAGCACTGCATTGAGCATTTGAAATATGTGCTAAGTCACTTCAGTCGTGTCCGACTCTGTGCGACCCCACGGACAGCAGCCCACCAGGCTCCTCCATCCACAGGATTCTCCAGGCAAGAGTACTGGAGTGGGTTGCCATTTCCTTCTTCAGTTGAAATATGGCCACTTGAAAATTTGTATGGCCAGACTTGATATGTGCTATAAGTGGAAAATATATGCTTGACATGAAAATAATGTAAAATATCTCAATAATTTTATACTGATTAGATATTTAAAAAATAATATTTTAGATGACAGTGAAAGTGTATTAGTTGCTCAGCCATGTCCAGCTCTTTGTAACCCCATAGACTGCAGCCTGCTAGGCTCTTCTGTCCATGGAATTCTGCAGGCAAGAAGACTGGAGTGGATAGCCATTCCCTTCTCTGGGAGGTCTTCCTGACCCAGGTATTGAACCCAAGGCTCCTACGTTGCAGGCAGATTCTTTACCATCTGAGCCACCAGGGATATACCAATATTTTAGACACATAGTTTTAAATAAAATATATTTATAAAATTAATTCACTTTTTTTTTAACTTTTAAAAATACTTGTGTTTGGTAACCTCCAAGATAGGTCCCATTGATTCCTGCCCTACCTCCTGGTTGTAACATCTTTGTACAGTCCCCACCCAGATCACCAGCATTCACCTGTGTGATCAAAAAATATAGCAGAAATGATGGTATGTCACTTCTGAGATTAGGTTATAGAAGACTATGATTTCCATTTTGGGCTTGCTTGGATCACTTACTCAGGAAAAACCCAAGAGTAGAAGAAATTAAGCTTTCTTGGATAGCCACATAAATGTTTGATGAATAAACATGAATAAACACATTAAATGTCTATTGGACAGTGCCAGTGTAGGTTTAGGGGCTTCCCTGGTGGCTCATCGGTAAAGAATCTGCCACAGGAGACCCCCTACAATGCAGAAGACACAGGTTCAATCCCTGGGTCAGGACGATACCCTGGAGAAGGAAAAGGCAACCCACTTCAGTATTTTTGCCTGGGAAACCAGAGGAGCCTGGCGGGCTACAGTCCATGGGGTCACAAGAGTCAGTTACAACTTAGCAATAAACCACCACCACCAACGTAGATTTAACATAACCACTTACTTAACTATGTGATCTTGGGCAAGTTACTTGGCCTTTCTGTAACTCTGTTTCCTCATATGAAAAATGTGAATTCGATTAGTAATCCATATATACATAAAAGTGTTTAGAACAGTTTTACATGTATAAGTATTTAGAGCAGTGTCTGACACATCATTAGGATTCTCATTTGAGACTGTGATGTGGGCAGGATAGAGTGTAGGGTAGCAGAGAATGTTCCATATCTAAGTTCTACTACCACACTTCCCACACACCTACACAACAGTATTCTTCTACAATAATAAAATTCATAAAATATGATCTAAAAATTCAAACAGAAAAATATCTTCAATCTAACCGTGAAATTTTAATGGTGAATCTACAGATGCAACCACAGCCTTTCTTGAACATATGCTTTAGAGATATTATGTAAGTTTGCAGCTTGGAAATAAACTTTGACCATCAGGAAAAAAAAAGTATACTGAAACTTAGGATACTTCTTATGTCTAAAGAGAAAGCATTTATTATACATGCTTAATAAGACTATGAAGGAGAAACAAATATTTCCAAGAAGTAATCCAGAGATTTGGAACTTTACTATAACCCAAACATTACATGATTTACTGGTGTATGTGGAGAATGCAATCAACTACCAAATATCAGAATGTATTTTTGTTGTATTTGGCAAGAATGACATTTTCTAGCTCATAAAAGGACTTAACTAAGTGGGCTGTCTTAATAAAAAAAAACAAATTATGCTTCTAATACAATGTTTATTTCCATAAACAATTGAAGTGATTGCTTTTTATTTCTTTTACTATATTGAAAATTTTTTAGGTAACATAATAAATATATCTAGAAACATAACATTAATATATGATGCAAGCAGCTATGTATATTGCAAGCTTAATTTCCCACTCACATTTTAGCAAAAAATCAGCTTCCAGTTTGTTCCCTTAAAGAGTCCTTGCCAACTCACTACAAAGCTTTTCTTTCTTAATTGTTGCTTGAGTTTTCATTTGCTGGAGTTGCATCTATACAGCTGTCTTTACTGATTACAAGCTATATATCTTTCTTCAGTAGAGTGTCTTTATTTGCAAAGAAAGGGTACCATGCATACTGTTGTCAAAGTTATGGTCATCTTCATCCAAACTTTTGAATTATCAACAAGACATTAAGAATCTACATTTGTATACTTTACTTCAATACAGAAAAGTGGTGATGTCAAAGGGATGGTGGAATAAGGGCCTTTGAAAATTGTCTCCTCCATAAAAGCAATAGAGAAACTGGTTTAAAAACAAATCACCAGGATTAATTTTTTCAGAACTCTGGAAATTAATCAAAGAATTACAGCAATCTGGAGAAAATTTATTAATGGAAAAATATTAAGAGCTGAATCTTTTTATAAACAGCAAACTTTGTGGCATTTTAACTTGCTTGTATTCCCACTCTTTCTACCCTCTTCAACTCCATGGTAGCTTGAAAACCAACAGCCTACGATCATAGCAAAGCCAGCAGTCATAAGATGGGGCAGAAGCTGGAGTTCCTTCAAAGCTCATTCTCCAAAAAACTTATTATTTGACATGTCTGGTGACTCCGTGGAAGATTCTGTTCGTAATGCTGCCTCTATTTGGTCTATTTTGAGTTCACTGAGGGGAGAAGAGACTTTTCGTCAGGGCATTTGTCAAAAACAGTGAGAGGCAATTATTTAATTTCTGTGGTGTGTAATGGTGGGGACGGGAAAGGTTAACCAAAAAGCCTAAAATAAAAAGCTCAGGAATGAGATGTCCATAAGGACACTAAGAAGTTCCAACACATTCCTGGAAATCTAGAGGACCACATAAATGTATATGACCTTGCACATGCCCCAAACTGTGTGCATGCTCAAGAAAGACCTGAGAAGTCCATAAACTCTCAATTCTGGTTGACTTTGAAGCTTTATATGAGCAGGGAATAAAAGTTAAGCAAGAGTTTTCAATTGCTTGGTTGAGTGTTTGAATGCATCTCCAAGTGAACAAGAATCTCTTCAAAGACTGGGAAAATTTTTGGTTCCAGTTATTTAAGGAAATCTCTGTCCACACTTTCATTGCCCACCAAACAACAACTTCTATAGCAAAGACTTCAATGGCTGTATGTAACAGAGAATGTAAACTTTGCAGACTTAGTTCAGAAGATCACTAAACAATCAGCAATAAGAAGACCTGAGGAGGGAAGAGAATCCAGCTTCTAGAGTTGATACATTATATTGTTGAAAATATGCAGTTTTTGACATTAAATTGCAAGACAGGCAAAGGAACAAAAATGTCTGGCTCATAAGCAAGGGGAAAAAATTCAATAAACAGAAACTGTTTCTGAGGAAGCCCAGACACTAGAATTCCTAGAGAAAGAATTCAAACAGCTATGTTAAACATATTCAAAGAAATGAAAGAAACTGTGTTTACAGGATGAAAAGGAAGTATGAAGTCAAGTCTTAGCAAATAGAGAATATAAGTCAAATTTGAAAGTAGGTCAACTGAGATTATCCATTCTAAGGAACAAGAAGTGTGAAGAAAACAAACAGAGCTTCAAAGACCTGTGATACACCATCAAGCATATCAATATGTGAAAAATGAATATCTCAAAAGAAAGAGAAAAAAGTGTAGAAAGAATATTTGAGGAAATGATGGCAAAAACATCCAAAATTTGATGAAAAACATTAATCTACACTTTAAGAAACTCAACATACTCCAGGTAGAATAAACTCAGAGATCCATGGCTAGAAACATCATAATTAAACTGTTGAAAAGTAAAAACAAGTAGAGAATTTGGGGCGGGGGGGAGGAGAAAAGAAAAGATTCATCATATACAAGGGTTTCTCATAAGATTAAAAGCTAATTTCTACTATAAATCATGGAGGACAGAAATNGTAGTTGATGGAGAAAGATTCACAGTGTCATGCACCAGCTAAAAATTTAAAGTTTGTTTAATGGTAGAATCAATTTAGTAGATTAAATAAAATTGTACTTAGAGGGTCTGTAAGTTGGTGTAACCATAGAAGTCATCTTCATGGCTCTTTGTGGCAATAAATATCAGAACAAGGGGACTCAGGGTATATGAAATGAGTATCCCTCCTACATAGCTATGAAACATATCACTATGATGAAGGAGCAAATCAGTGATTTGTATCTTCCAATATTATTACTGACCAAATATTCTCCTGGCTTTACCCAGATTTTAATTCTCAAAATTATATCATAAATAATGTCATAATCATATGTTCATATAATTATATGAACAATGTTGCATTGAGAGTTGGTTTATTATCTTAGGAATGACTTGATTTCAAGTACATTTTATATACTTCAATACATTTGCCTATGTATTATATCCTAAATGTTAAATAAAGCTGCTGTAGTCTTCCATAGCCATTTAAAATCATAAACTTGTTCTCCATATCCCACTTAATGAATATCAATACATTGGTTGAATTGTTTATACATGGGCTCCAATGTACTATAATGTGTTTACTCCATGCATACAAGATAAAACTTCACTATATTATACATTTTTACTAAGTTCATTAGCACTGAATACTTCATTAACTATTTTGCTTACAAAATATGAATTTTGAAATTACTTTATATCCATGAAATTAAATAATAAAGATATATATGCTTGAATTTAAATACCTTTATTTTTTGTTTTTATAATAATTCATTTGTATTAAATTACCCGTCTATAATGGATTGGGAAAAGAAAATAAACTGGACCTTCATTACAGGTAGTTTGAGAAGCACTTCTCTAAACTGTTAAGTACAAATATGACCACAGTCAGTCTGTGCAGGGAACCAGGATGTAGTCTCAGGGAGTTAGAGTTAGAGAAAAATCTGAATATACTAGAAAAGGGAAAGTTATAATGTAATACACNTTTGAGAAGCACTTCTCTAAACTGTTAAGTACAAATATGACCACAGTCAGTCTGTGCAGGGAACCAGGATGTAGTCTCAGGGAGTTAGAGTTAGAGAAAAATCTGAATATACTAGAAAAGGGAAAGTTATAATGTAATACACAAAATCAGTATTATTAACTCATCTATCTCAATATCACCAGTGGCCTGAGTGCCCTGACTAAAATACACAGGAATTTTAATCAACTTGACAATAATAGTTCTAATTGCGAACTATTACACTGGCATTCTGACTTGTACATTATACTTTACTGAGTTGTGTGAGACAGTGCTTGAACCTAATTGAACCTGGACACTTTGAACTGCTGCATCTACACGGCTAAGGAACAAAGCCAGGAGCACGTGAAATCCCCTAAGAGATGAATTTTGTGAGTTCTATCTAACTAGTGTGCCAGGTATTCTCAATGAGAGAGATGGCAAATATCTAAACTATATTCTTCCATTCTCCCTTCCCATCAATAATCATCTATGGCACATTTCCAGCTGAATCAAGATGAGGCCTAATAATCCGCCTCAACATAAATTTCCAAGTGACTATCCATCAATTGAAGATGGCATGCCAGGTATAAATTATTCTGAGTCCAGTCCTGTTCTCTGACTTTTCTTGCTTTCTTTAAGCCCCCTTGGGAGATATTTATTTTTAAAGAGTTTAATTGTCTGGTTTGGCCAATTTACTCTCAAAGGCTTAGTTAAAAGAAATCTTGCAGAAGAATACAGACTCTCCATCCATCTTTTTTTTTTTTTTTTTGGGGTAGCTGCCTGAATTAAGGCATAAAACATCTAACTTGATAATAATCACAACTATATATAGCCCAATGGCAGCCATAGGATGACTCTCAATTTCATTTATATTTCTAAGCCAAGTGCCATTATTTCTAATGATCTCTTGAATCACTAGTCTTAGTGTCAGGAGCTTAAATACCATCACATCCTACTAATATATTAAAATGACTGAGTCTCTATACAATATCTCTACCAACTGGTTGTCTAAACTATATTTGAATACTTTCCAATTATTTGGTGGAATTCCAATTATTTTAGTGTGACACACTTGGTGTGCATGCATGCTTTTGAGAAATTCTTATTGTCAAAAGCTCTGCGTTTTAAGTGTAATACGTGTTCCTATAGGGTATAGAGACACTGAGAACTATGCTTATCTTTGGAATCATACAGAAAACAGTTATTTAATTCTCATATATAGCAGCCTTAAAATGTCTGAATATAGCCATAACCCATTGTTCTTTAAAACAAATCCATCTGTCCAATGATGGAAATACGTTCAGGGCCACTGCTTACAGCATAGGTTGCCCATTATCAAAGTACCTGAAGCACAATTTACTTGGATGTCACTGGCATTCTTGCAGTTCTGCAACAAGGTATCATGTCCCTCAAAAACACACATGCCACTGACTCTTCCAGAAGAGGTTTGATAGTGCCCGTGGGGATGTTCTAAGGTGGCTGCTTCAGCACCTACCACCATGTTTGAATTTCAGCTAGTGAGAAAGAAAGATGAAGAGAAGGAAACCTTTTTGTTTCAGTGGCATGCAATAGAAATTTCAAATATCAAATACTATCTCAGTCCATTAGCTAAAACTTAATCAAGTGGCTACTTTAAGCTTCAAGAGACCAGCATCTTTAACCAGGCAGCTGTGTTCACAGCTGAAATCTCTGTTACCTTAGAAGACCGAGAGAATAGATGCAGTTATCGGGACAGTAATAGTCTCTCAAATAGCAAGGGAAATTTATGCACATCTCAGGATTTAAATTAGGCTTCATGTGCCTATAAAATTTACATTGTCTTGTGAAGAAAAAATGTACATTTTTATTTGAAACACAAAAGACAGGTTTGTTGCTGGCGTTGTGACTGAAAGATAAAATTTCAGGGTTGAACTTTATCTCTATTAAGAGATAAGCTGTTGAATACACACATGCACAACTTCCTCTCTCTGCTCATTCCTAGGCATTTAACTAGGTAAAAATCACAGATAAAAATGCCTTCTCTAGAGTTAGTGTCAAAGCAGAACCTACATTTGATAAATATGTGACTTCAGGCAATATCTTCTATAAAATGGGCTAGTACCTCAATTTATTTATCTTTAAAATGAGAATAGCAATTTTACCTCAGATAGTTGCTTTGAAGATCAAAGTAGAAAATCAATTTTTAAGTGTACAACCCAGAATCTGGCACCTATTTAGGGCTCAATTGACTGAGTAACTGAACTGAACTGAACTGAAACATTAGACATCATTGGTGTCACTATTTCATATGATGCTGTTTAAGGCAAAATAACTCAATATAATGTTATACTATTGTAAACTGGTGTGATTTGCTAGGTTAAAAGATAAATGTCTTCTTGTAGATAGGGATGGGAGTTCTCTTGAATTAAAAAAAATGTTATTTTCTTGTCATTCTAAGAAGAGAAAATTACGGAAGTGAAAACAGAAACTTGAGAAGATGGACTTGGGCTGGGAATCAAGAAACATACATCAAAGGTAAATTTTTTCCCACCCTGTACCAAGGAACCTTATTTCACCACAAATGGGTTACAAGTACACCAACGTATTGAAATTTGTCTTCCTTGAGGTGATCAACTAAGATAGGCCTGGGATGACTAGTGGCTTTGGCTGGTGGCTCTGGTTGAAAGTTACCTTGTCTGTTTACACCATTCAAACGAATACAGTTGACTCTTGAACATTGATGGGGTTTGGGGTGCTTACCTTCTAGATGGTTGAAAATCTGCCTATACTATACAGTCAGCCCTCTGTATCTGTGGTTCCACATTAATTTAATCAACAAATTAACTGAATACATGCTATGTGCCAAACAAAGTAATTATGATAAATACTACTGATATAATGGTGACCAAATGATGTGTGATCTTAACCTTCATGAAAGATTTAATATACTGAAATAAAAGGCATTAATCAAAGAACCATACAAATATAAGATTACAAAAAGATAATTACTATGAAAGAAAACAATATGTACTAGGAGAAAGGACCTGGGACTGGGCTCTATGAATAGGACATCTGTACTATATTTATAAGACCATTTAATAAATACTTATTGAGTCCTAGGAGTATTTATCTCAAGTTTATAGTAAAGTCTTATTAAAAGGTGCTTCAGCTGAGACTTCTGTTTCTGGAAAGATAAAGTAGACATACATTTTCCTAACCTCATATATTCCAGACTTGCAACTAAAGATGCTGGCAACCTAGAAATGCCAATGGGTACAGACAAAAAAAAACTCCAATAAATTCTGTTCTCTCTAGCCAAAAAGTCAGGAAAGGAACAGCCTAGTAAAACAGAAAACTTTTTGACAATGATCACTCTACTCAAGCCAAACACCACAGAAAAACGGTTGGTATCACAACCACCTACACCAGAAAGGGTTGGGTAGAGTTATTAGAATTACACACTCAATGAGTGTAGTAAGACGTTCACCCACCCTTTGCTGAGATGGTGTCAGAAAAGGTAGAGTTGAGAGATGGGATTTACATCTTTGTGCGACAGTAATAAATTCCCATTTTCTGTCAGGGAAACCAAGTGAAGAGTCTAGGCTTCCAACACTACCCAGCCGTACTGAGGTACACTTGCTCCTCCCGCTTCCCTTCCTGCCGTGAAATCAGAGAATGTCAGCAGAGTATCAGAATTTCCACGAGGCACCACCTCACAACAAGAGACCATTACTCACAAGAGTAATGAGGCACTATTATCCCTCCAATCAAGAGTGGTATCAGTGAAAAACTCGTGAGGAGTCAGTAGTCCCACTATGCCCAGCAGTAAGAAGGAGCCCTTCTCCTTTGGGTGTCAAAAGAGGCTGAAAGGAGAACCTGGGCTTCTAACCCCACCTAGCAATAATGAGGCAATGCATCTCTTCCCCTGTTGGAGAAATAAAAATCAGAAACCTAACAGAAAATTAAATATATAACAGACTTAAGCTTTGACACAACAATAGTTATATTAAATGTAAACAGTCTAAATAGATCAATTAAAAGAGATTGATAGAGTGGAGTAAAAAAAAAAATGACCCCAAAATATGCTATCTACAAAATACTTACTTCAAATATAACACTATAGACAGGCTGAAAGAAAATGGATGGAAAAAGATATATCATGCAAAAATGTATCAAAGGAAAGCAGGAGGAGCTATATTAACAACCAATACAGTAAACTTCAGGTTGAAGAAAATTGCTATGGACAGCGAGTTATATTACATAATGATAAAAGGGTCAATATACCAAGAAAATTCAGCAATCTTAAATATGTATATATCAAACAATGGAGCTACAAAGTATATCAATAAAAACTGATTCAACTGAAAGGAGAAATAGACAAATCCACAATTATAGTTGGAGACTTCAACATCCATCACTCCACAACTGATAAAACATTAGATATCACTAACGATATAGAAGAACAAGGAATCTAAACAACAGAATCTAATCAACTTTTATAGAAGACGATAACCAACACAACAAATACACATTGATTTCATTGATTTCAAGTGAACCATGAAACAAACCTCAACAAATTTAAAGAACTGAATCATAGTATTCTCTGATTACAGTGAATTAAACTAAAAATAAATAACAGAAAGATAACAAAAATTCTCCGAACACTTAAAGACCTAATGCCATACCTCCAAATAATCTGTAGGCCTAAAGAAAATTGCAACAATTGCAACCTTAAATTTTGACAAAGATAAGGAAGTACAGAGTGGAAAATGTATATTACTAAATGATGATATTTAAAAAGAGGAAAGTCTCAAGTAAATATTCTAAGCCTTTTCATTAAGAACTTGGAAATATAATATACAGAGAAAAATCAAACAAAGATGATTTCTTAAAAAGATTAATAAAGATTACAACCATTAGAAACTCTGAAAAAGAAAGAAGATACACTTTACAAATAAGAGGAATAAAGGAGAAGATAATCACTGCAGACCCTCCAGATGGCATAAAGGAAAAAAAGAGAATCCTACAAACAACTTAACCTATATAATTCAACAACTAAGGTGAAATGAACCAGTTTCTCAAAAACCGCAATATACCACAACTCACCCAAAACAAAATAAATAATTGTTTCAGTTCTTTATTCTGATAATTGATTAATAATTACAAAGTCTTATAAAAGAAAACTCCAGCCCCTGGTTGTTTCACTACAGAATTCTATCAAAACTAAAAGGAAGTATTTTCACCAATTCTATACAATCTCTTTCAGAAAGGAGAAGAGAGAATATGTACCAATTTATTTTATTATTCTAATACTACCAAAATCAGATAGACATCACAAGAAAGAAAACTGCAAATACTTCTACCAATATAGACAAAAAATTTTAGCTAATAGAATACAGCAATATATTTAAAAACTATGTATCATAACTAAGTGTGGTTAATCCCAAAGATACAAGGTTAGTTCATATATTCAAAGCCAGTCAGTGCAATCCTCTATATTAAATTAGGCTAGAGAAGGAAAAGCATATGACCAAATAAATTGATGTAGAAAAAGCATTTGACAAAATTTAACACACATTCAAAATAACTTTAATAAAAAGAACTCTATGTAAAAGCCAATTTGAAAAAAATGAAAAGACAAGCTACAGATTAGAAGAAAATATTTGCAATCCATGTATATAGAATTTACAGAGAATTAAATCAAATAGCAAAAAATCAAACAATCCCATTAGAAAATGGGCAAAAGACATGAGCAATCATTTCACTTGTGTAATTTGGGTGTCCTTGTATCATCTTGATTGTCCTCTTATGCTAATGAAGTCAGCAGCAAACAACTAAAAATATAGTCTCTTATATATGTAGTAGGTGATGTATGATTATGGCCAAATGGGGTCCATCTGGAAGGTTGGTTATTAATGTTAAGGGATAGGCATTCCAGAAAGTTAAAATAGCACTTTTCAGATTTAAACAAATTAATACGTATTAAAGAATTATATGGCATCTAGTATGAGTTGGACACAACTCAAGCCAGTTAGCAGCAGCAGCAGCAGTGTCTTTCCAAGATAATCTCATTACAAAATACAAATCAGTTGAAGAGAACGTATGAAGAGTGGATTTGTACTGTAGGCAATATATTGCTATGTTTCTAAGAAAGCTCTCCTAAGGGCTGCTTGCTGTTAGGAGCAAGAGCAAGACAAGAGAGGCAAGAAGAAGTTACCAGATGCCATGAAGTATTCAGTGAGGAGAGCCAGAATGACTGGCAGCCACAAATACTGACATGGCCCTCCACAAACTGATGAAGCAAAAACAGAACAATGTGGCCAAAGTGACTTCCAGACCACGATGCTGAGGCACTAAGAGAAAGCTGGTGAATTAAAATGTGGAAAAACTGGAAAGGAAACACCATGCTCACTTCCTAATATATTTTTCTGCCATCAAATGGTCATACTTAAGCAGCAATAGTCCTCTCGAACAACTGCTTGGCAGCAGGCTGCACCAGAATTAATTGGAGAACACTTTAAAATATAGATTCTAGGGCTTACTCCAAAAATTCTAAATCAGATTTTCCAGGGTAGAATCCAGGAATATGTTTTTGTTTTTTTAAAGTTCCCTAGTATATTCCAAATTTTACTTAGGTTTGAGAGATACTATTACAAATCATGGAAAAAAAGTAAAAGAAAATCAGTATGTACATCAACCTGGGAAATGATACAAATCTGGGAGTTAGTTCAAACTACAAGAATGAAAACAAGACACAAGCAACTCTGGATAGATCTCCTCCACTGAGAGCAAGAATAGAGTATCTAGGACATGTGCAAAGACAAATATTTAATGTTATTACTTAATATACTTCAACACAGACAATGAGATACACATGTATGTGTCCAATATGTTTAACCTATAGTCCTGGGTAAGGGTTAAAAAAATGTCTGTATTTGAAGTACACTCATCAGAAATATAGAACCCAAGTATAAACTAGTTAACCCCTCCAAAATTAATCAGAAGCTCATACTCTCAAAACAACTCCCACAAGTGTCGTCTACATTTATCTCCTATTAACACAGGTTTTTAAATTAGAATAATGGATATTAGTATTAAGATGGCTTTAGTGGTAGTGAAAGTTTTAGTCACTCAGTTTGTGTTTGACTCTTTGCCACCCCATGGACTATAGCCCACCAGGCTCCCCTGTCCGTGGAATTCTCAAGGCTAGAATACTGGAGTGATAGCCATTTCCTTCTCCAGGGGATCTTCCTGACCCAGGGATTGAACCCAGGTATCCTGTATTTCAGGTGGATGCTTTATTATCTGAGCCAAAAATGAATGGTGTTCAAAATTAGTCTCAAATGTAACACAGGCTCCTGTTCTTGCAAAGGGGTAGAATTAAGTGAGCCCAATATAGGTCCTGGGCTTCACAATCCTGGTTTGGCAAAACAACTTTGTCATCTAACCACAATAGCTGGAATATTGCTGCAGAAGTCTCTAATGAGCCTTTCATGGAAGGTGCTGTCAAAGTATTTAAAAAGGCAAATAATTTGACTACATCCAGCTGACACACAGGTCATATAAGTATTTTGACGTCTGTTTGCAAATAAACATTCTACATTTGATAAAATTTCATTTTATGAGAAATGAAATTCTCATTTCATTATATGCTTCCAAGGAGTGAAGGCTACCAACATCTACAAAATATAACCTAGTAAAGGTGACCGATGACATCAATTCTTAGTCAGTTTGAAACTAAAGGCATTTTCCCCAGAAAGTTTAGCATGGCCTTTTTTTATCAGTTACTCTTAATAAATGGGATTCCCAGGTGGTGCATTGGTAACCTGCCAATGAAGGAGACACAGGTCCAATTCTTGGGTCAGGAAGATTCCCTGGAGGAGGAAATGGCAACCCACTCTAGCATTCTTGCCTGGGAATGCACAGAGGAGCCTGGCGGGCTATAGTCCATGGGGCGGCAAAGAGTCAGATGTGACTGAGTAACCGAGCACACACACTCTTAATAAATAGAATGAAATTAATAACACCATGGGTTTATTTCAACAAATGAGAACTGCTAAATTTTGCTGAGCATTGAGCTTGTTGGTTTTTAAAACATGATACTCCCGTAAATAATTCTGTTTTCTTTTCAAAAGAAATCTGAATTAGAAAACCAACTAGCATGGAGCCCAACAGTAAAAATGCAATGTTGCAGGTCACCTGTCAGGTGAATAGCATCTATCAGGATGAGAACTGATAAACGAAAGGCTTATTGTTCCAAGTAAGAAGAGAATGTTCTTAACAGCAGAAATCAAAAATTCCATACTTACTTCTATCTTCAGTGGTTTAAAGCACTCATTTAAAGTAAGAAAAATAAAATAAAATTAAATTTAAAAAAATAAAGTGTGTTGCAATAAGAAGTAATTTACTCAATGTCCTATTTTTAAAGATCTTCAAAATAATGTTATTTCTATACAAAAATGTTTTCTTAGGTATATTATCAGAAAATTCCAATGTTCTAATCAGCAGTTGATAAAAAATCCACCATATATCAATCCAGGAGTGACCACATAACTGTAAGCATTTGTTAGTGTAGAGTTAGACAGGACACACTTCTGTAGCTCTTGTGTCTGACTTCATGAGGAGTCTTGACTTCTTAGGAAGGGCTATAGTGATTTAATGGGCTTTGTTACTGCAAATTCAGCATACTGCCAGGTATTACCAGTCATTCAGAGTATTAGCTGAATAAATGGATATTCTTAGAGATTTATTTAATCATTTATTTGTTTGTTTTCTTTCGTTAAGTATCATTAAGAAAGATAATTGTTGACCCTGTTATTGGAAAAAGAAAGGTTGCTTCCTCTCTTCATTAACAATCAGTGAATGGAATAATTGCACAAAGACTTTGTGGACAAGTCTGCCCCTCTAAAAGGAGGAGGTTAGTTTTGTTGATTTGGAATACTGTCTTATTTTAAAAAGTGTAGATTTACTAGAATTAATGGACAAATTCCAAGAACGCAGGGTTAAGCGAAATTAAAAAAAAAAAAAAAAGGATCCTTGGGCTGTCAGCAGCTGCTTCTGCTGCCGCGACTCTGATGCCCTGAAAGAGACCTGGCCGAGGCCGCTGGAGTGGGGCGGCAGCATCGCAACCGCACAGCCTGCGGCTGCCTTTTCAAACCCGGAGCTGCCCTGTCTGTTTCCTGTCGGACGCCTCTGCTAAGCTTGTATTTCAGGATTTACAACCCTCCCTCTCCAGGCCGGCTCTACCTCGGCATTTTTTCCTTCCTATCAACAGGAGCTGCGCGTGCATTAACCCTTCTCCGGCAGCCCTGATTTACACCCACCCCGGTGCCAGTTTACAGCCCGGGTCACTAGGGTCACAGACATCTCCTAATCTTGATTTTTTTTTTGAGCATGCGATGCGTGTACAGCTGACCTGGAATTTTTTCAGGTGTCATCTCTATTATTATCCTTTCTATTATCTGTACTTTCTTTGAGTGAAAATCTTGATCGCAGTGGGTTTTATTTTATACCAGCCCCTCTTTCTGTTTTACTACAGCACAAAACTGCTATTCCAAATACACTGCTGTCCAAGAGTATCAGTAAATGTATCCAGTCTCATCTGACTGAAGTGCAGAGGAGAATGGAAGGAAGGCAGACAGGGAGAGAAAGTGGAGGAAGTTCCAGCCTATGTCTGTTCTAAAACAAGTTCAAATTTTCATTACTGTCAAGTTTCTATAATCTCTCTGAACATGCTAAATGATTGCTTTTTTTTTCTTTAATTATTGGAATAAATACATGCACTATATTTAAATTGGGATATATTTAAATCAGTAACTATGTTAGTAATATTCAAAATCAGAGAGGCCTCTGATAATGAACAGTTAATTAAAAACTCAAGATTTGATTTCACAAGCTCTGGGAAAAAATATTTTACATATGTTTTAGGCTTTTCCTGATGTCAATAAAGAAATTTTTTTTAAAAATGCCTTTTGGTCTGTGGTTAGAATTTACACATCGTTCATGGGGCAGGTGTTCTTTCCTTAACTGACATTAAGTGCTGAATCACTAAACTCAACCCTTCTAACCTAGAGTAAAACGGAAAATCAGAAAATTAATTTCATTACATAGATTAGTAAAAACCTTTCCCATTTCCTAATAAATTATTTTTCATTAAAATAACAACAAAATTTTCAAATAATGTCCTTGCCATTTAAAAATATTATTTCATGTGAAAAATTTTGTTTCATTTAAGTAAATTTCATCTTTTGGCTTTTGTTAAAATCTGCTTTAAAAACGTACAATGGTTTCAAATATTTATTAGAAGCAGAACAAAGTAGATGCCCCAACTACAACTAAAGTGCAATTTTTAAAATTCAGACCTTAAATATTGCATCAAAGATAGATATTTTTAAAAATGATTTTTTAGAATTTTTAACACCTTACTTGAAATTACCTTTTCTCCCATCCTCAGTGCTTACTCTCCAGTTATTTAGCAGGACCTAAAAAATTTGCTGGTATCATAGTATACAAAAGTATAAACTACTACACATAAGGCCAAAGCTTTTTCATTTTCTTTAGAAAATGTTTTTCAGTGTTAATTGATGAATAATTTGTACTTATTCAAAGGAATTTGGTAATTAATAACCTTAAACAAACCGTCCATTTCACATTATTTGAAAACCTAGAAGCCAATAAGAAACACAATTTTTACTTAATCTATTGCTTAGTCACTCCTTTATACTTATAAAATGAAGGAAGCATATGAATAATCTCTATATGGGTATATGTGAAAACATATGCTAGCTTTCCATTTTTTTCATCTTTATATTGCAGAGTCAAGCTTGGCATTTAACAAATAAGTTGAATTTTTAAAGTATGAATATTCTACAGTAGATGTGAATAGTGTGTACCATTGTATAAAAATGCCCACATTTTGGGACATTTTCACTTAAGTTAAATACAAAAATCTTCCTGACAGATATTTTCCTCTATAGCTTTTGAAAATAAAACGACTGATATTACTCTTACCTGAGCTTCTTTTGCTTGTTTTTAATGTTACTATTTTTGGACTTTTTCCTAAAATAAGTTCTGCTTGACCTAAGTTTTAGGAAAAAAATGTGTTCCATCCAAGTACAAACACAGAAATGCCACACACTTTAAAAGTTCTTTTATACTTTCAAATATTTTGATTTTGTTTTTTAAAATGTAATGTTTAATTACACTAAAAGGGCAATTCATTGACCTGTAGTGTATGATCTAGAACCAACCTAAGAGTTACAGCAGCTGAAGTGTTAAGACTTAGATAAAATATGATTCCAAGGTTTTCATAGGAAAACATTTAACATCATTTCAAATAATATTGTGCCTTAATGAATGTAAATTTTGTTATGCAAATAAAATTGAATGCTTAGGTTTGCCAAATTCTATTCTGATAGTCATTTTAGTGTCCGACTATACGACACGGACACAAATGGAGCAAATTTATCTTTGTCTAATTAATCATATTATCAATGTCAAATATTGGAATATAATGTTTTACATGAGTTGTAAAGTTTAGATATTGAAAGTGTTCAACTTTCACTGTCTGTGAACTTAGGTCGTCCTGAATTAAGAGCAGTTTTAAACCTGTGAAGCTCAACAGGATATGTTGTAAATATTGAGAAAATTCTACTTTAGAAATGTAATGTTCATCTTTAATACATTATTATGAATATAAGCTCATGTAGAGAAATACTGGTGCTCTGTTTTCATTTAACTGAAATTATTTTTTAAATATGTGACAGGACATATTTCATTAGCTTTTACACAATTTTATTTCTCTTGAGTCTGTATAAACCAATGTCAATATTGTAAACTCATATTAAAAAGTGAAAAAAAAAAAGCTTTCTTTTGCCCTAATATTTAAAACTTATGAAATACAAATAAACACAAGTTGAATATAATGCTATAATTTCAGATTTTCCCTGATTTTACTACCATATCCCTAGCTGATTAAATTAAACCTTAAAAAAGTTAGTCAATTAGCCATAAAAGAATTATGTTGGCATTAAAATAGGCACAATTTTTTGCCATATGAACTCATACATGTGTCAAATTAATAAAAGTCATGTTCATATAGTTCATAATTCACTGTGTATCATTATTCAATACATTTAACCAGTTCAAGTTAATTTTTATCATACTTATTAAATTGAAATTGTAATCAGTAGTAGAATGTGAATGCTTGTGCATACTAAATCACTTCAGTCATGTCTTTGTGATTCCATGAACAGTCGCCCACTAGGCTCCTCTGACCATGGGATTCTCCAGGCAAGAATACTGGAATGAGATGCCCTGGCCTCTTGAAGGATATCTTTCCAACCCAGGGATCGAACCCACATCTCTTGTCTCCCCGACTGATAGGCAGATTCTTTACCACTGAGACACCAAGGAAGCCCTAAAAGACAAAACAAATGTGTATCTAATCTAAGCTATTTCTTGTGTTTGTTTGTAACCCAATTGTATAGTCAAACAGTAAATAGTTATAAAATTTCTAAAAATCTTGATGATTTTATAAAAATAGGATTCACTACAGAATATCATAAATTCTTCAGGTAGGAAGAGCAAGAATAAACTTCACAAGTTTTATTTCTGGGGCAAACAGGCAAATAGGTGACTTGAAAATGGAAATAATAGTGATAATTTCAGCAGAGAACACCAAGGATTAAATGTACTTATAAATATAAAACATTTAATAAGATTGAATATATATGCATACATGTACTAAATTTGTGTATAGATGAGAATAAAGTATTAATTATATGTGTTGTATTAGATATATTCACATATACTTATGTATAGACATACATATGCAAAATATATTTAGGGACTCATTACATATGCTTACACACCCAAATCTATATACAAAGATACCCATCCCATAATAATCCTTCAGTATATAGAGCTATCATAGTCAATAATCTATCATAAACTATGTGCTGATAGCAAATGTTATCTCTGACACTTTCATTCTAATGCTTTGTGTTCATTTATTTTGATTGACAAACCAGCCCACTTTCTCCTATTTCTCCTTCAACAGAGACTTTTTTCCCTTTATTCTTTGTCAGCTTGACCAACTCCTCCTCTATCTATACTACGTTGCTCTTTGAGCATATTTCTGACCTGATGCATGCACTACAGGGCCATCCTGAAATAACAAGGCTTCTTTCACCCACTTACAATTCTGATATATTAAATCTTGTAAGCCTACAACTCTTTTTACTTCAGACATACATTTTTGGTGGGCTAACGTTCATCTGCATCTGAATGTCCTACAGGAGCTCTTGCTCATTGAAATGTAACTGAATCATGCCTCCATCTCCAAAACAACTGCTGCTCTTGTGGCAAGTCTTTCAAGAAATATTTTTATCCCCAACCATGTTTCCTTAGTTCAGAAACCTCTGATCTGTCATCAACACCTCCCTCTTGCTCACAGCCCATAAACTGTGAAGTTCAGAATGTTCGACCCAAAAAGACCACAGATCCTGTCTTTTCTATTTGTAGCTGCTATTAACTCCTTGCTGTTTGTCTCATATTCATGTAATAAACCTCTTCTGGAATAGATGTCTAATCTACTCATCTGAGGAGGTTTTTTGCCTTAAAATCTCAGAAATTCTTTAGCTTTTTCTACAATTTTCAAATTTATAATCAACATGATTTACTTTTATAATCAGATATAAAAATAATATCCTTTTATAAGTTACTATTGATTATAGCATAAATTCAATATCTTTATAGCTCAGAAGCCACTTAAAATATGACCACAAATAACCTGATCACCTATCATTCTCTGAGCTGTTCTTGGATCATATTTTGAATTTTCAAACTTGTATAATGATCTAAAGATTTTTTTCTCATTCTGAAATTTTCTTATTTGCTCATTTTCTATATAAGCTGCAGAAAAGTATCATCACCTCTTGGCAAGCTTTTTGGGTGGTAAATTCTCAGTGTTCTCAAAACAGTTTATTAAAATACATTTCACAATATAACACATGTATTGATTTTTTAAAAATCCATCTTCTTTTACTGCCTAAAGAGTCCTTAAGAACAAGAATCATACTCTATTCATTTTGTAGAAGGAAGGATAGAGAGAAGAAATGCAGGGAGGCAGATACAATTTAAGGACTAATTTCCATAATTTTAACATATTTTGGCAGGAAAAAGAAACGATATTTAATATATTCAAAACACAATATTTAAAAATCTTACCTCCTCTAAATCTCACTTTCCCCAAGAGGGAAAACATTTTCATGGTATTTTAAAATTGCTATAAAAACCACTTTTGAACATTATATTTATGGGCTTATTTAAGCAAAACTATGCTCTCACTTCTGCAAAATGTATGTGTGCTTTCATCAGTATTCATTTTGGTAAACAGAAGAAATGGCTAATAGAATCTATATTCAAAGTGATGAGAGGAGTCCTTGCATTGTTTTAGTTGCTTTTGCTAATTTAGATTGGTACCTCCAAGTTCCCAATTCTAAAAGTAAAACTCTTATGATATTCAAAAGAACTGCATATGGTTCTGCACTATTTCCCCTCTGATATCATTTCTGTTCACTCCTCCTCCTTCTAGCCTTAGTGGTTTCTCACTTTTTCTGAAGTACACCAGCACACTCTCACCATAATACTTTGCTAAAGATATTCTCGCAATTTGGAAAGCCATTCACCAGATATCTGTTTGGTTAACTCCTTCACCTCTCTCAGCCTGAGAGAGCTTGTTGTACCTGAGTCACCTCCAGCATGTTTCATAACTGTGTAGAGAGTTGATTAATTCCTAAGTTACTTGGAATTAAGGCTTTAGNAAAGCCATTCACCAGATATCTGTTTGGTTAACTCCTTCACCTCTCTCAGCCTGAGAGAGCTTGTTGTACCTGAGTCACCTCCAGCATGTTTCATAACTGTGTAGAGAGTTGATTAATTCCTAAGTTACTTGGAATTAAGGCTTTAGAAAATTCTAGCTAGGACAAATGGATCTTAGAACTAGAGATAAGACATAAAACTTGTGTATAAAAAAATAAAACTGTGCAGTAACAGGTTAACTATAACTTAGGGTGCTCAAACCCTGAACATATCAAAGAAAGGACTATCCCTTAACTAACTCTGGAGAGAAAACATCTGAGCCCTCGGAATATGCTGTGAGATAAGAGTGTTTTTGTATATCTGGGATCTTGGGCCACACCAGATAGTTTATGCTAACAGTGTGATTTATGGTGAATGCCCTTTGTGGTTCATTTGGGGTCCTGGGTCATACAGCACCACTGATCTCTAGAGGGTCTGGAGACCCAGTAGTTGAAGTCAGTCACACAAATCATGCTTCATGCTTGTGTAACTGCTCCAATAAAAACCTTGGATACAAAGGCATAGATGAGCTTCCCTAATTGGAAATAATTTGTCCTTATTGTGACACATGATTACTAAGAGAATTAAACATTATCCGTATATCTTCACTGGGAGAGGATAACTGGCAATTTGTTTTCTCATAGACCCTGCTGTATACATGCCTTTTTCTTTACTGGCTTTAGTTTTTCTTTGTTCTCTGTGGTAAACCGTAACAGTTTAGCAGCCTCTTTGAGTTCTGTATTTCTAGAAAATCAGCAAGACCGGGAGTGATCAGGTGGACCCCCAATGCAAAATAGGAGGAAATTTTTGTAACTTTGGGTTAGGTAACATGATAAAAAAACATATGACGCATCTTGACTATATAAATTTAAAATCTTTTTGTTTCAAAAGATAATATTATGGAAATGAAGACAAGCCATAGAACAGAAGAAAATATTTTCAATTATATGTCTGAAAATATTTGCAATCAAATATCCAAAATACAGAGATAAGTCTTACAGCTCAATAACAAGAGGACAAAGGCCAAAAAAATTGAAGAGATGTTATTTCAAAAAAAGGCAAATAAATTGCTACTAAGCACAGGCAAAAATGCTCAACATCACTTGTCATTAAGGAAATGAAATTAAAACTACAATGAGATACCTTGATTATAAAACAAATGATACACAAGTTTCATGCGAAGAATTGACTCATTGGAAAAGACTTTGATGCTGGGAGGGATTGGGGGCAGGAGAAGAAGGGGACGACAGAGGATGAGATGGCTGGATGGCATCACTGACTCGATGGATGCGAGTCTGAGTGAACTCCAGAGTTGGTGATGGACAGGGAGGCCTGGCCTGCTGCGATTCATGGGGTCGCAAAGAGTCGGACACGACTGAGCGACTGAACTGAACTGTAGAAACTTGAATCCAAATTCATTGTAAATGAGAAATTAAAATGGTACATTATTCATATTATCTCCAAAAGGGAGATAATACAAATGGCCTTTGGTGTTGAATAAACAAAATGTGGTATATCCATGTACAAAAAACGATTTAGCAACAAAAATCACACCAGAATAGTAATATATGCTACAACATAGATGAATCTTGAAAACATCAAGCTAAGTAAAATGTTAGTTTCAAATCAAGACATGCTGTATGATTAATTTTATATGAAATGTATAGGAAAGGTTAATTTATAGACAGAAAGGAGAGCAGTGGTTGCCTGGGGCTGGAAATGTAAGCAATAATGATTGGCAAATAGCTCAAGGGACTGCTTTGGGGTGATGGAAATGGTCTAATATTGGTGGTGGTTGCACAACTCTATAAATTTACTAAAAATCATTGAATTGTATACCTATAAGGGATGAAATAATGGTTTAAAAAATTAATACCTCATTTAAACTGTAAGAAAAATCTAATGGAAAAAGATACAAAAATAAACAATAAATAATAACCTACATGATATATAAGAAGAAGATAGTGTTTTGATTCCAAAACAATGAAGAATGTAATAGTGAGTATAGGATATATAGGGAAGAGGGAACAAAAATTTTGCAGTAATGAATAGGGTGGTCAGATAAGCCTCACAAGTTGACATCTGGTTGAAGAGTTTGCTGACTCAAGGAAAAAGTGGGAGCAAAGTTTTAAGGTAAGGCAGGAGCATATCCTCAAGTTTGAGGAACAGTGAGGAGGTCAATGGGGTTAGAAGGAAAAGATTTGTAAACAATAAAGTCAGAGCAATAGTGAGAGTAAAGAGAGAAAATTAAAGGCCTCTTACCCATTGGAAGGTCCTTATTTTGAGAAAAACTGGGAGAGCCATTGGAGATTTTTTAACAGAGAAGCAGCACAATCTGACATACCACTTAGAAGCATGACTCTGGATGCTATGAGAATAGACTTCAAGAGTGAAAGGGAAGTAGGGAGACCAATTAGGTGGCTATTTTGATAATCTTTGCAATATGTTATGATGATTTGAACCCACCAAGGAGGTAGATGGAGGTCACAGTGAGTGGTGATATTCTGGATAAAGCATGGGGGAGAAATTGGCATAAAGTTTTCTCCTTTTAAAAGTTAACTCATACTTTTATAAAAATTAGAAGTTAATACATCAAAATGTTAATCATATTTCTTTATATTTGATGAAATTATTGAATATTTATGCTTCTACATTTTCCAATTTTCTAGCCATGTGCACATCTTATTTCTATAGAGAAAAATCATTTTTTCAACACCCAGTTAATTGAGCAAAAATTGTTATAGAAACAAACTTTGTTTTTGCCAAAACTTTAAGTCAACATCAAACTGCTTACATATATGAAGTAATCAGTGATAAATGGTAATATTAGCAATATGCAGAATAGTCAAGCAACAAATATTTCCTGAATACAGAATGGTGAACTCACTTTTCCATAAATATGTGGTAACATTATTATCAAATAACTTTCCTGGGATTGTATGACTCTCTCCAGAGTTTGTCTAATATCTAGGTTTTTTTTAGTTGGTAATAAATGCAGTTCTAGTTATAATGAACATAACTTGTATCAGTAAGGAAAGTATTATGTTGAAATAGGGCTTCCCACGTGGCTCAGTGGTAAAGAATTCATCTGCCAATTCAGGAGACACCGGAAATGTGGGTTTGATACCTGAGTAAGGAAGATCCCCTGGAGGAGGAAATGGCAACCCGCTCCAGTATTTTTGCAAAGAAAATCCCATGGACAGAGGAGACTGGTGGGCTACAGTCCATCGAGTCACAAAAAGTTGGACATGAATGAGTACGCATGTGTATGCGCATGCGCGCGCACACACACACACACACACACACACACACACACACATGCTGAGATAACTTCAAATTCTCAGAGATTTAAATAATAAAGGTATATTTCTCATTTCACTCTGTGTCCAATTCAAATGAGTGAGGGCAGAGTCTCTAATAATTATAGTTACTTAGAGATCCAGACTGTTGAAGGCGTCCTTTTGACATGATCTACCAGGACAAAATATGTTAAATTATGAACTGGTTCTTAAAGCATCTGTTCAAAATGATACATCTTACTTCTGCTGTCATTACATTAGCTAATGTAAGTCCCATGTCCTATGGTCACAAAAGAGTCAGGAAGTCCAATTCTATGATGTACTCAAAATGTAAAGAGAAAAATCTATGATAATTATTATTATGAGAAGGGAGATAAAAGAAGAAAATATTACAGCTTCAATTTGTATTAATTTTTATATAAAAATAAAATCAAAACTATACTAATATTTACTCTAAAGATTTTCTAAAATTTAATTTTAAAGTCTATTCGTATTTAATTATAAAAAATTTATTCCTATACCAGATGGTCACATGACATGTATAGTTCACAATATATTGAGACAATTTCAGAATTCAAAAAATATGAATTAAAACAATTGTCATCATTCATTCATTTCCTTGCAATACTTCCATATAATGGATTTTATACAAATCAAGTTAAGAATTATTATAATACATTTTCCACTCTCCACAAAATAGACAATAACTTTGTAAGATGCCTACAAAGACATTTCAGAATTGAAAATTGTAGAACCTATCAAGAAGAAAATGACAGAGTGACACTTTTATTCCTAGTATGAACTTGTCATCAGCTACATATAATTGTTGTCTAAAGAAACTGCCAAAATCAGATTTATGAAGAAAATTATTTCACATATGGATTGATGGCCACCAACATTAATGATAAATATTCCTTAAATGTATATTTTATATGCTGTGTACATGCTGTATACTGGACCTTTACAAGGTATCTTTAGGGCTATTATTTAAAACAAGCACTGAAATAAATACATTACAGTTATGTCTTTGAATCACCCTATCACATGATATTAAATCAACATTTTTTCAAATACTGAAGTATTCAATACTGGAGATATTTAATACTTATGTTTAATACTTTCAATCAATGTTCAATAATATAACAATGTTTATTATTAATAAAAGATTTAAATTGTTTAAAACATTATTAATTTCATCTTTGTCCTCTTACAATTTTTATTACTATGTATGCTTTAGAATTACTATAAATAACAGTAAAGAAATTGATATTTTAAGGTATGTGCTCATTTTTTTTTGTTTTTAGCCAACAAGGTTTGTATCTGAATAAAGTACTGATCAATCAGCTCATGGATGGGGCATTCCAGTCATTATTTCAATCTGTGGTCAAAATTTATTTTTTTCAATTGTCTACTTGAAATTTCCATTTGGGTGAATAACAAGATTTAACATGTCCAAAACAGAGCTTTTGCTTTCTCCATCAAACTTCTACCCTGCCAAGGTCTTCACAGCTCTGTCAAAGGAACAAACATCTAATGGTTTAGGTCAAAGTCCTCCCATGCATCATTTAGTCCTCTCCTACCTCACACCCATATCAGATCTATTAGCAAGTCCTGACATTTCTACCTCCAAAGTATGCACCAAATTGGTCATTTCTCATCCAACTGAATCAAGGTAACATGAACTCTCTTCTGGATTATCACACAGTCCTAAAGTGTCTCAACCCAGTTTTGCCCCACAAAAGCCTGTGCAGTCCCACCTAAAACGGTGATCAAGTCCTGTCAATCTCCTGCTGTGAATTGGTCATTACCAGTTATAAAATCTGAACTCCTTGAAATGCTCTTGCCCATTCCTTGAATCTCTTTCTCATATGTCTTTCCTCTCTGTTTTGTCTTATATGTTTGAGGTACAAGCATATTTTTTCTCTTCTTCAAACAGACTAAGCCCCTTTTGGTCTAGCCGTTCACTCTGTTTGGAACACTCACCTCCAAGATATTTTCTTGTCTGATTCCTTCTCAGCATTCAGGTCTCTGCTACTAAACCAGCTCTTTAGAGAAAACTTCACTGATCATTTTATCTTACTGGTCCCCACTCACTTCCCCAGCCCCACTCTGCAGCAAATTATGTATTGCATGTCTTTTAAGGCCTACAAAATTTGTGCATCCCCATGTCCTCAGCCTCATTTCCATTGTTTCCCCTTAATTGCTCTGCTTTATCCAAACTTGTCTCCTTTTTGCTTATTAATTAGATGAAGAGTTCTGTTATATGGTTTACACTTGCTCTGTCCTCAGCAGAAACGTTCTTTCAGAAATATGCAAGACTCATTTCCTCAGTTTATTCTGGTCTCTGCTCAAATATAATCTCCGCAAAGCTATCTGCCCTGATTGCCCTAGCAAAAGATCATCTTCCCCTCTTGCTTTGCTCTCTACTTATTTAGTTCTTCACGGTACTTGTGTATATATCAAATTTGTTGGTTGATTGTCATTTGTTCCAGCCACCGGAATATAAAAGAGGGGCTTCCCCACTCTCTTCTATGATTCTAGCCTTTTGAACAATGCCTGATAATGTGTTATTGTATTTTGTATAAGCTAGTCTATGTTGAGACTCACTTGATGTTTCACATGTTTCATGTCATAAAGGAAGCCTGAATCAATTTCAAAGAAACAGTAATATAATACAATATAAACTACTGTTCTCTAACAACATACAATAAAACTAGTAATTAAAAGCAAAGAACAGCTAAAGACAATTTTATATTATCAGAAAATATATAGCCATTTGATTTAAAAGGAAAAACAGAACTGAGTAAAAGTGAAACTATTACAAGGCAAAATGTATGGGAAAGAAAGACGTATCTAGAGAAAAATATAGGTTTAAGCATACATACCAAGAAGCAAGAAATGTTTTTAAAATGACTGTGATTTATACTAGGAAGCCAGGAAAGGAGCAAGAGAGCAAAGGACATGAGAAAATAATAGAGTCAAAAATCAAGGAGAGAAGCAAAACAACAGAGGATTTTACCAAGCCAAATTCTGAATTCCCACCCCAAAATTTCACATCCAGTTATTCTTATAAGAGAATTCTACCAAATTAAAGAGTTTAAGGCCCATTTCTCTCTTTTCAAATAACTCAAGAAAACGAAAACAACAAAATCTATGTAGTTAATTTTAGAAAGCTAGTGTTATCTTGAATCTAAAATTATAAATGTGTCTATTAGCTCATTTCAGTTGTGATCAAATGCAAAAATCTTTAAATATATCAAACTCTTACTTTGTATTTCAAATGTTAGTACATATTATTATAAATACTATATTAAAAAATTCTTTAATTTGAAAAATCTTTTAAAGATAATTTCATTAGCAGATCAAAGAAACCAAACCACCTAGATATCAAGAAATAGATAGGAACTTCCTTAATTTAGTGGTGACTAAACACCATTTCTAGAAGATTGTACTTAATGAAGGAATTTTAAACACATTTTCTTTATAATTCAGAATTCTCATTTTTTAACACAGTACTGGAGGCTCTGGACTATACTATCAAGATAAGGAAAAATGAACAGTTGCAAAACATATTAGGGAAGAGACACAGCTTGATGTTTTCTAATGTTATCAATATTTAGGAAAATCAGAGAAATAAAAAATAAATTGTTAGAATTAATAAGTTCATCAGTATCATAGTAATATGTACTTACAATTCCACTTCAGTAGTAATCAGTGAGAACAAAGGAAATATGGTATCAGTCAATATAGCAATATAACATATACACGTGTCTGCATTCTAGGAACTAGCTTTAGAATACACAGGATCGCTATGGAGACTTTTTTTTTTAATTCTGATACATGATCAGAAAGATGAATTTTTGGTTTGTTTGTTTTTTAATAAGAGATAAACTATGTTAATGAATGGAAAGATCTTACTATTTAAAAAACTGAAGTCATGATCAAAAATCATATCTACATTAGAAATCCCAGCTCAGAATGGCTTTATTTGTAATTTTACTAAATATTTAAATAAGAAATTACATCTAATTTATATAATATCTTTAGAAGAAGAAAAAAGGCTCTACCCAAGAAATTCTATAAGCTCAACATAACTCAATACAAAAACCTGGGTAGGATGTCATACAAGATTAAAATTATAAGCCAATTTCATACCCTAAAAGAAATATAAAAGTTCTTTAAAACTAATAAACTGAATTCAATGATATATAACCAAACTGATTTTATTCCACAAATAAATGACTTAAGATTTTTTATAATCAATGTAAAAAAATCATATTATCATCACAAAAGTTATTTAAAAGTTTGATAAATAACCATACCTTTATGACTTAAAAAACTGGTAGAAAACTAGAAACTTGTTTAAATTAAAACAAACATTATAGTTAATGATAAATTATTAAAACTTTCTCTCTATGGTTGTGAGGTGAGTGAAACGAGGGCCTTTATCATTACTCTTATTTGATATTATACTATTGATAGAAAAACACTAGCTAATACTTAACTGAAGGAAAATAAAGTACAATCATTGGAAAGAATAAAAACCTATCAACATTTACAGAAAACATAAATATGTATATAACAAATCTAAAATAATTTAAAGATATATTCATAGAATTCAAACACACAAAGAAAAAATGAAAACTTCAAAAGGCACCACTTATAATGGAATTTTAAAAATCAATCAGGTAATTAAGAATAAATCTGAAATAGAAGTGTAAGAACTTCACAAATAAAAATTATTAACTGTTATTGACAAAAGTGAAAAGATATCTATTCATATAACTAGACAGATAAACTAGGTTCATGGTTCACAAGAGGGCTTCATTTAAAAGTCATGTCAATTCTCTATAAACCAATGAACTGCTAATAAAAAAAATCGGGAGAACTAGTTTCACAATACTAGTTCTCAAATTTGGCTTCATTTTTAATCATCAGGGAGATTTTTTTTTAATGCCTTATCACTTACAAATTAAATCCTAGTCTTGTCAGGAGAGAACCAGACTCTAAAAGTTGCTAAGAAAGTAATTATGTGTGGTAATAAATGTTAACTAGATTTATAGTGGTGATCATTTTGCTATATGTACAAATAATGAATTATAATTTTGTATACTTGAAAATATATGATATTATATCTAAATCTTAATTATCTTAAAAAGACTGATATCAAGTGTTATCAAGAATATGGATTAATTAAAATTCTCATCTTCTTCTAGTAGGAAGGTAAAGTAGTATAACTACCTAAAAAACTTGTTTTCCATTACCTACCCAAACTAAACATATGCATCCTGTGAGATGTGGCAATTCCATTCATTTATATACACGTTGAATATTATACATGTGTGAACACACATAAATAAGAATGTTCATGAAAATGTTAACAGACATCTTCAAACTGGAAATAATTCAAATGCCTATTAGTAGTGGAATGGATAAATAAACTGCAATATATTCATCTACTGGAATATTACACACACTGGAATGAATAGCCTATATAGAACAGCATGGATTAATTTTACAAAGATAATGTTGAACATATATGCCAAACATAAAAGGATACTATTATAATGTTTCATTAATATAAAATTTATAAATGGGCAAAAGCCTGATAAGGGTTACTTCTTGGGAAGATGGTAGATAATGATTGAGAAAGAGCACAAGATGTAACTTTCAAAATACTAGTAATTTTCTATTTCTTGACCATGACAGTAGTTACACATATATATTTAATTTGTGAAAATTCATCAAGATGTATGCTTTTTTCTCTTAAGTGAGTATAACATAATAGTAAAGTATTAAAGTATGAAGGTAGTCTGAATGCATGGAGAGAGTATGTTCTTTTGCAAGATTTAAAGCAAAAATTTCAATTCTTCCCAAATTAATCTATAAGTGAACATACTCTAATACAAATTCCAGTTGGATTTTTAAATTAATCAATTGATTTATTTAAAGACATGTTTGAAAGGTCTGTGAATAGCTACAAAAGGAGCAAAGAGATTGGTTTATATGTGAACTATGCTTATGCCAAAGCCATAGTTACATTTTTGCTTGAACACAATTGAGAAAACGCAGACTAATGAACAGAAGAGATATTTAAAAGACAAACCAACCCAGTAATGAGCATATAACTTAAAGACAACAATACAAATCAGAGGGAAAAGAATAGCTAGCTTCTAAATGATGCTGGAAAATTGCAGTTACTATATGGAAAAAAAAATTGGATTCCTTTGCACTTCATGACATATTAAAATTTAAATATGAAATATAAAGCCGTAAAGCTGATTTAAAATAACATAGGAAAATATCTTTGTAGATGAAAAATGAGGAAGAACTTTCTAATGTGAAATCTTAAAAGCACAAACCATGAGACCAAAAAAATGACTTGGGGACAGCTAAGGAAGTAAGATACATTCCACAACATTATATATATGAAAAAATATGGTCTGCTTCAAAATAATCAATTTACAAAAGAATCAAACAAAATGGTCTACACTAAAGCTGATGGCTGCCTACACCAATTCATTGGTGCTTGCGCGCTCAGTTGCTCAGTCACATCTGACTCTTTGTTACCCCATGAACTGTAGTCCACCAGGTTTCTCAGTCCATGGGTAAGCATACTGGAGGGGGCTGCCAATTCCTATTCCAGAGGATCTTCCTGACTCAGACATCAAACCCGTGTCTGCCGCATCTCCTACACTGCAGGGGGATTCTTTACCACTGTGCCACTCATTCTGTTCTGTTATAAATTGTACAGTCTTAGTAAAAGTCATTTAATCTCTCCTATAAAGTGATTTTGTTTTATTTATTTATTTTTGGCTGTGCTGGGTCTTCATTGCTGCCTGCGGGCTTTCTCTAGTTACGATGAGTGGCTGCTACTCTCTAGAAGCAGAGCAAGAGCTTCTCACTGTGGTGGCTTCTCTCGTTGTGGAGCACGGAGAGCACTCCGGTGTCGGTAGCTGCCGCTCCCAGGCTTTAGAGCACAGACTCACAGGTGTGCACGTGTGTGTTTGTGTGTGTGTGAATTGGGTCTGACATTCATCAATCTTTTTATTTCATAATATAATATCTAAAAAATTATTTTGTCTATAAATGCGAAAGATTTGCCTACCCAAAGTTTTTTATCTTCCCAGTGCTTTTTCTGGACTTAATTGTAATACTGGCTAAATTCTACCACTGTTGGAACCAGAAATATATATTTCCCCAGAAAATGAGTCTGTCTTACATATATTCAAACCACTGCTTAAAAAAATTGAGGGTATGTATTGTATATGTTGTAAGTCTTGATGCTTTTTCTGAAGTAATACATACAGTAAGTCACACCAAAGCACTCTAACCTATTCAACAGTCTTAGTTGAACTCTGACTTTAGAACTCTGACATAGATTCTATAAACCTTATCTTGTATTTAGCAAATGTTAACTTCTATACCTTTAAATATGAATGCCATTATTAAAGAAATTAGAAGTTAGACCACTACAGAAAGAGGGAGAGAAGCGTAGATATAGGCAGTCCGTTCTGAAGGAGATCAGCCCTGGGATTTCTTTGGAAGGAATGATGCTAAAGCTGAAACTCCAGTACTTTGGCCACCTCATGCGAAGAGTTGACTCAGAAAAGACTCTGATACTGGGAGGGATTGGGGGCAGGAGGAGAAGAGGACGACAGAGGATGAGATGGCTGGATGGCATCACTGACTCGATGGACATGGACTCCAGGAGTTGGTGATGAAAAGGGAGGCCTGGCGTGCTGTGATTCGTCGGGTCGCAAAGAGTCGGACACGACTGAGCGACTGAACTGAACTGAGCTGAAGATTTTGGTGAAATTTTCTTCCTAAATGCTGTGCTTTTAATAGCTTTTTTTAAAAAAACAAAAACAAAAACAAAAAACTGTATTTTATGTTCTAGAAACATAGACACAGATAACTTTTCACTTGAATTACAGCCAATTTCAAAGGAAAGGCAGGAATAATTCATGTTGAACTGTTTAAAGCCCTACAAAAAGTTCAAGAATCTTCATTTGATTCCTAGCCCCTATCCACACCAGAGTCTTATCCAGTTTCTCCCTTCTTCAACATTATTAAGTCTCCACAATTTCTCAATTTCTCTGATAATGACCTTTCCTTTAACAGAATTCATATATTCTTTGTTTTAAAAAATTGCACTAAAATTCCTAACAGTATATTCTTTATGAGCATATTCTAGCCAATCAAGAGATAGGAAGGTGCTTACCTTCAAAATAGAAGCCTGACTGGATTTCTAGGACCCTGGGGAGGGTCCTGAGGTCAAGGGAGTGGATGAATTCTTCCAGGGACAATGCCATTGCTTTGGCTTGGATCTTGTGCTGACCTGATACTTACAGAAGCTTTTGGCTTCTGAGTGTCACTTGTCTGCAGCTACAGTCCCAGCTCATCATTCCTTTATCAGGGATGTCACGCCAGAGCCTGTGGGGTGGAGTAACTCTATGTGGGGAGGGGAGTGAGAAGGGAGGAAAGAGGTAGGCAGGGGACAAAGGGTGTTACAGGTCTTTTTAGTTCTCTTTGTGGCTTCATTTCCTTCTAACACTGAAGTAGAACAGGATGGGGGTGTGGTGAGCATGTCTGAACAGACACTGCCAAAAAAATGAGAATTGGCAAGTAGCTGTGTTCTTCTGCTGCTGGTCCAGGTGTGCATCTTCAGCAGGGGACAGGCTGTTTGAGGTCAGAGTCGTTTGTGGCTCATCAACCAGGAAAGAACGGGAATTCAGGACTAGAGTATAATCTTAAAAAGGGCACTGTCTCAAGTCTTTATCTCTTCACTTCACTTCTAAAGTTTGGCTCTGTGCCTTATTTGCATACTCTCAGGGTTTTTATACAAAATTAGGTTACAAAAGTGCTTTGTGTCAGCTCTTTTCAAAAATCTGATACTCTGGAGGGGGAGGATCAGAAACCCCTTTTTATTTTGCCACATTAAAAATTTTGCTGAATATTAAAGGAGAGTGGGGGAGGGGTACACTATGCAAAGTGATACAGTAAATCAATATGAATTTTCAAATCACCACACTATAGTGAAAGTATCTAAATCTGTTTTTAGGAAATCTGAATTTCCTGGAGTTAGCTCTGCCTTTGACTTACCAATGACATCAGCCTTGTGTTCTCTGTCCCTCATTTGTCTCATTTATTTAATAGAGAAAAAGTTAGATCCTAACAAATTGTACAGATTTCTTACAAGGCCAAAATTCTACAACTCTGATCGTGGGGTCCAAATTTGCAGTGGCGAGGGTTGGGAATGACCAAAGTCAAAAGAAGCAAAAGAAGCCTCATTAAAAACAAATCTCTAAAAAATCTTCCTTCCTAGTCTTTGTATTTAAGTGAGACAACATTGGAAAAAACTCTGATGCTGGGAGGGATTGGGGGCAGGAGGAGAAGGGGACAACAGAGGATGACATGGCTGGATGGCATCACTGACTCGATGGGCGTAAGTCTGAGTGAACTCCGGGAGTTGGTGAAGGACAGAGAGGACTGGCATGCTACGATTCATGGGGTCGCGAAGATTCGGACAAGACTGAGCGACTGAACTGAACTGAACTGAGACAATATTTTAGAGCTAGAGTATACAATTCAAGTATATACATTTTCCAAGTCTCTATAAATGTGACTAAAAGAAGACTGGTTGATATAAACACAGCTAAAGAAACTAAGAAGCTGCATATTATACTTATAAATTGGACTCCAGGTTCCCTGTCTAGAAACTGTTTTAGCCTTAAGTTGCAAAGAGCATAGCCAGACAGAGAGGGTCAGGGTGCGTTCATTACGTAAATAACGTAAATAAATAAAAACAAGGCCTTATAAAACTCTTTTAACTCTTAAAATCATATTTGATATTTGTAATAATCTGCCTGGCTTCAATTCTTTCTTTAAAAAACTAAATTTTATAAGGTCACATCAATAGATTTTTTACCAGTAACTTCTAAGTACTTTTTCATTTGCAGGGTTTTTTTGTTTTTTGTTTTTACTCAAGATCCTCCTAAATTTGATCAATCTGCCTTCTGCACCCCTTTTCCCAAGCTTAGGCCCTCCAATAGACTGCAAACATTGTTTACACCTTGCTTCTCACAAGGTTGAGTATCTGGAAAGGGCTGCTGTGGACTGCTCCTTGAAAATCATGTATCAGTTAGAAGTGGTACTATAGCAAATCTCGTTTGATATCTAACTCAAACTGGACTTCACTTGATTTTTTAAAAAATTCTCCCACAGCAACTTTTTATCCTACTAGTCAACGAAGCCATTTCAAAGTATTATCAATCTTTTACAATAGTCTTTGCTTCTCCTGCTTTTGCTCTAGGAACAGATGAACCTCCTTTTTTGTTACATTCTCCTGCTTTTATATTCTCAGTCTTAGTTAATGACACTACCACTTTCTCAGTTTATCAAGCCCTAAGGCTGCATCATGAGAGATGCCATGTCCCACTTCCAAATCCTTCAAGCACTATAGGCAGCAATAATCAATATCACTCACCTTGTTCTTGCTCTATATTCTCCACTACTACCACTTTAGTTCATATCGTTATCACTTCTGACACTTAGGCAAAGAAATTCTGACATAAACAGCTGAGATAAAATTGATAAATAAGAATATTAAGAGTATTGAACCACCAGGTAGTAAAATAAATGCTTAAAGTTTAATAACTGAAACAGCAGATTACAGGTATAATAAGAGCCTGATCAATGAGAAATTCAAAAAAACCCCAAAGCACTGCCAAGTAAAGATGGTGCTTCATTATCCAGTTCTACAAGAACTGAGTCATTAGCCACCTTGGTTGCTGATATTCAACACATCCTGAAAGTTCAGGACAGAGATTAGGAATAAGGCACTCTGTGCTCTGGGAAAACTGGTAGAACAGGCCTTCAGATAATAAGATACTCTCTGGAGAAAATTTTAAGAACTCATTGTCTTGCATCTTCTCATTCATAGCAAAGCACTAAAATCATTAACTGAGATGGCTATTCTTCATGACTAGCAGCAACCGTCCACTGAGATGTGTCCTTGATTGCTCATACCCCTTCTCCAAAATCCACCCTCATCACCCCTTCTCCAAAATCTCCACCCCACACCTCTTCTGATCAATTCTTCAGAGTTCTCTGAACGGCTTCTCCTGGGCTACAGTTCTCAATAAGTGCTCAGATAAAACTGAAACCCACAGCTCTCACATTTTGCATTTTTATTTCAGTCAACAGTATAAATAATTCTATATTAAAAAGATGAAATTTTAAAGCAGTAGGGGAAAATTCATTCAACAAATAATTTTAAATAACTTTAAAATAAAAATTTCCCCAAATTCTATGCAACAAAATTAATTGCAAGGCAAGTGTTTCCCTGGTGGCTCAGTGGTAAAGAATCCTCCTGCCAGTGCAAGAGACATGGGTTCAATCCCTGGGTCTGAAATATCTCCTGGAGAAGGAAATGGCAATCTACTCTATTCTTTCCTGGGAAATCCCATGCACAGAGGAGATTGACAGGCTACAGTCCATGGGGTTGCAAGAATCAGACATGACTTAGTGACTAAACAGCAGCAAACCAAGAGGGAAAAATGTCTTAAGAACGTAAGGAGAGATTATTTCTTAGAATCAATGGAAGTCTTAAAGGAAAATACTAATAAATTTGACAACAGACATATGAAACACTTCTATAAATAAAAAATGAGGTTTAAAAAATGGACAAAAGATTGTACATAAAGAATTAATGTCCTGGATCTATGAAGATCACTTATTATTCACACAAAATAAGAATATTTAAGGACTTCTGCTTCTGGCTATGAGTTTCGAGTTGACCAACTCTTCTACCAAGGACAAATTGAGAAATGGATAGTTTTTCAAAATCTGTTTTAAGGAACAGGAAAGTCATCAGAGCAGCTGGGACTTAAAAGTCAAGATCTTGAAAGGCAGGGAAATGCAAAGGGAGGAAAATCCAGTATTCTACACTTCGTTTCCCCTCAAGGCATTTGTGGATTAATAGTCGGCACCAAGAGAGACTGAGAAGCAAAGAAAATGTGCTAGTAAAAGAGGAAAGAAGCAGAGCTGAGTCTTAGCAGTTGCACATAGCTAGGGAGACAAAAATTGGGACTTGAGCATCCATGCATGCTAAGTCACTTCAGTCCTATCCGACTCTTACCTCAGGACTATAGTCCTCCAGGTTCCTCTCTCCATGGAATTCTCCAGGCAAGAATGTTGAAGTGGGTTGCCATGCCCTCCTCCAGGGGATCTTCCCAATTCAGGGACTAAACCCATGTCTCCTGCATGTCCTGCAGTGCGGACAGATTCTTTACCACTGAGCCACTGGGGAAGCTCAGCAAGGTATCCAGGGAAACTCAAAGAAATGAGTTGTTCAGCACCATGTTTCCCCTTCAAGATATGGTCTATTCAAAAGCAGCACACGGTTGACTGTCTGAGAAAGCTTCTTCTGTAAGAAGCTGCAGAAGCCAGAAGTGCTTTTCAGAGTCTCATAGAGATGGGAAAACAGGGCCTGGCAAGGAGGAGGAAGGAGCTCTAGTAAATATCCCTTGCCTTCAGCAGGAGCCACAAAGACTGCTCCCTAAAAGACAGCATTGACTATAAACAAAATAGGCCTCACAAAATTTGAAGATCAGACTAAATTTCATTCAATCCCTGACTGGATTAAGGTCAACTGCCTATTTTAGTTTCATATGAAAGCTTTCTTAGGAGAAAAACAACCAGAACTCCAGAATTTCTAAAAGTTTTTCAAGATAGCATCTAGGGAAGGAGAGAAAGAAAGAAAGAAGGGAGGAAGGAAAGTGAAGGGAAAAGAGAGAGAGAAAATAAAGTTGCCAGAAAACAGGACAAATAAAAAAAGAAGAGGTCATTAAAACAAACCCATGGGAGTCTTAGATACACGAATTATTGGGTGTACAATTTTAAATAATTTTTGTTAACATGTTCAAAACTTTAAGGAGGAGAATTTCTGAAGATAATTGCCATTTATAAAAGCTATTCAATGAACATTCTAGAGTTGAAAATGCAATATAACTAAAGTTAAGAATACAACAGTGATTTAACAGCAGTGTGGATATATAGTAAGAGAAAATTGTTGATCTGGAAATAGGAGGTGTAGAAAATATCTACAACATCTTCAGAGAGATATAAAAAATGAACCATTAAGAATAGGATATAAGGGACAGTTCAGCCATATTGAAAAGGTTTTTACTTATGTGTAAACTGAGCTATAACGTAAAAGAAGAAAGAGAATAGAGGGAAAAGCAACATTTCAAATTACAGTGGTTGAAGATTTTCCAAAGCTAAAAAAGACTTTGATACTTAAAAGAATTGCCAAGAATACTGAAGAGGATAAATACAAAGAAAAACATACCAAGGAACAACATATTAAAACATTAAAAACCAAAGTCAGAGAGAATATCTTAAATGCAATACATGGGGAAAAAAAAATCATCTTCAAGGTATTAACAGTAAGATGAAAGCTGACTTATTAACAAAAACCAATAAAGCAAAAATTCACAGAATCATTAAAATCCTGAGAGAAAATAATCACCATTTTAAAATTCCACATCCAGAGAAAATAATCCACAAAAGTTAAAGGAAATATTTTCAGACAAAAACAAACAAAAAAAAGTTTGTTTTTAGTAGACCTGCACTGAAACAAATACTAAAGTGTGCTTTTCAGATTAAAAAAATAAATGATCCCAGACCAAAAACTACAAATGCAAGGAGGAATGAAGAGGGAAAATACATGGATTAACTGAATGAATGTTGACTGTACAAAACAATAAATTTAATGATTAAAAAATAAAAATAGAATTTTAAAATATATGAAGACTATTTATAGCTAAAAGATAATGCAAAAGAAAGTATAGTAAATGAATTTAAATGTTCCAAGTTTCTGGCCTTTTAGAGAAGTTGTAAAAGTACTTGTTAGCATTGGACTGAAATAAGGATGTGTATTATAATTTCTAGGAAAACCACTAAAACACAATAAGTGGGATAATCAAATTATTTTTTATTAACCCAGAAAAAAAGGCAAGGAAGGAAAGAAAAGGAACCCTAAAATAGCTGGCAAATAATAAGGTGGTAGCAATAAACTCAACTATATTGTTTATTGAATTAATTTAAATTAATATAAAAATAAATATTAGCCAATAATCTGAGTAATATACTAATATTGGCAAAATGTATTTTGAAAACATATATTACTTAAAAAGATAGACTTTAAGTACACAGAAAATCTAAAGCCAAAGGGGTGGGAAAATCTACAAGACAATATTAAATAAAAGAAAGCTCAGGAAACTACACCTATATCAGATAATGTAGATTTAAACACAAAAGGCATTATTAGACATAAAAGGTACTTAATAATGAAAAAGTGATCAACTCACAAGGAAGATGTCAGCTTTAAATCTGTAATGAACCCAATAACACAGTTTCAAAGTATCTAAAGAAAAATTAATCAAATGAAAAGAAAGCAAAGAATCCACCCTCAGAATAAGAAATATTTACACATATGTTCAACAGCTGTTAGAACCACCAAATATTTAACTCATGAAATCCACATTGCTGATGATACTTACTCACATATACTGAAAACTGATATGATCTATCTTGAAATCTAGCTTTATATTTAAGTCAGTTTGATCTAGTATAATCAGATACAACCAAAAATTTATTTATACCATCCACTGAAGCACTTGCTATTTTTAACGGCCAAAAATGGGAGGAAAAAAAAAAAGAACGGAGAAGTATTCTGTTGACAGAATGCTGGATCTGTTTACTCTGAAGTAAGTGTATCATGGGCCATGGCAACCCCTTGTCCATTCCATAAGGAATTTTAGCCAAGTTTCTGATGGAAAAATTGTCTTCTACCAGAAGCCCAAGCCTCAGAACAGTAACGCACAAGGTCAGAATTGTTCATTGTCCTACTGAAGAAAATTCTAACATCTCTTACCAGATCCTCCCCTAGCAACAGAAGAATAATTTTATACTAATCTTTTTCTCTAGAGCATCACAGGACAATGGTGATGCAGGGACTAAAACCACTCCCCACAGAAATCCTGTGGAAACAATAGCAGAAGTCACCCAGTTCAGTTCAGTTCAGTCGTTCAGTCATGTCCGACTCTTTGCAACCCCATGAATCACAGCATGCCAGACCTCCCTGTCCATCACCAACTCCCGGAGTTCACTCAGACTCACGTCCATCGAGTCCGTG
>SJYV01014643.1:222883-234850 GCA_006410875.1 Neotragus pygmaeus
CTGGATGGCATCACTGACTTGATGGACGTGAGTCTGAGTGAACTCCGGGAGTTGGTAATGGACAGGGAGGCCTGGTGTGCTGCTATTCATGGGGTCGCAAAGAGTCAGACAAGACTGAGTGACTGAACTGAACTGATAAATGAATTTATACCAATATATTTGAAAATATAGATAAAATGGGAAATGTCCTTGAAAAGCATACATTACCATGATAAGAAAAAAATCAGAAGACTGACTAAACCTATATCCATTTAAGAAATCAAATTCATAATGGAAATCAATAATTGTAAAAAGAACATGGTCTTTACTATTAAGACCCTAGAACTCAGCCAGAAATAAAGGCAGAATTTCTCTAATGGGAAATATTCTCAATCCAGGGCACATAAAACAAATATCCCTTTCTCCCCACTGAAATAAATTTGCAAAATTTAATAAATTATAAACTATCAAAGAAATAAATAACCATGATGGAAAATAGATTAGTTGAACAGAAGAATTGGCATCCCCAAGAGTTGCAAATAACATAACAATATGAAAGAAACTATAAAATGAATGTTTTAAAAATAATTAAAGCGCTTAAAGAAGGGGAAAAATATAATGAAAGCAATATGAGATTAAGGAAAAGAAATCAGCAGATTTGCAATAGAATCAAAGGGAAGTAGTACAAACGAAAAATAAATGAAATAAAGTTGAAAAATTAGTGGATGGCTTAAATGATAGTTAAATACAACTGAAGGAAGAGTTAGAGAACTTAACATAGATCCAAGGGAATTACCCAGAATGCAATATAGCAAGATAAAGAGATGAAAGTAGAGAACAGAAGTTAGAAGACATCAAGAACACAGCTTGGGGTGGCGTGGGGGGCGGGGAGCAGTCCCAAGGTGGCAGAGGAATACGGCAGGGAGACCACTTTCTCCCCCACAAATTCATCATAAGATCATTTGAATGCTGAGCAACTTCCACAAAAGATCATTTGAATGCTGGCAGAGGTCACCAGGCACCCAGAAAGGCATTCTCTTCAAAAGGAGGTGAGACAAAATATAAAAGGCAAAAAGAGAGACAAAAGAGTTAGGGATGGAGACCTGTCCTGGGGAGGGAGTAGTGAAGGAGGAGACGTTTCCAAACAGTAGGGAATCCTCTCATAAGCGAGTCTGTGGGGAGTTTTGGAATCTCAGAGGGCAACATAACTGGGAGGGAAAAAAAAAACAACCCACAGAATAGGTGCCTAACCCTGCCAGCAGAGAAGTAGCCCAGACACTCACATCTGCCACCAGCAAGCGGACACTGGACAGGAGGCACCGGTGGCATCATCGGTCCTTAGGGTAAGGTCTGGGCCTGAATGCTGAATACCCTGAGGGCAATCTGAAGGAGCTAAAGTCAGATAGCAACTCAAACTGTGGGACTGCCAGAGAGGGGAAAAAAAGAGAGAGATAACTTTCCTGCAAAAGGTTCCAACTAGCAGCCTGGCCCACTCACAGAGCTAAGGACTGAGCAAATACCAAAGGAGAGCTAGCTGGCTGCATACAGACCCCTCCCCACCCGCACCAGAGGCAGAGAGGCAGTTGTGCGAGAACCAGAGCCAGAAGGCAAGGGGCTGCTCCAATCTCGGCCCCAAAGACCAGCGTCCTCCACCAAACTGTGAGCAGGCTTCCAGTTGCTAACCATGTCTTCCTGGATGATTGACATCTGCCAGGAGGGTAGCAGCCTGAGATCAGCTCCCCAGAGGAGACACGCAGCACACCTGAGACAGTGCTATCACAGCACACCCAGGAAGCCGAGCACCCAGCACCAGGGACGTGATTAAGATGTACGGTCCACCTTGGGCAGTGCACTTGCCAAGCACCTGGTCACCTGAGCTGTTTGGACCAGGGAAGGGCACAAAACATGTGCTCAACTGAATCTGTGCCTTAGTGGCGTGCCCGAGAANCAGCACCAGGGACGTGATTAAGATGTACGGTCCGCCTTGGGCAGTGCGCTTGCCAAGCACCTGGTCACCTGAGCTGTTTGGACCAGGGAAGGGCACAAAACATGTGCTCAACTGAGTCTGTGCCTTAGCGGCGTGCCTGAGAACCTGAACCCAAGCAGCTTAGACCTGGGATGTGCACAAAACCCAGGGCCTGCTTTGGACAGTGTCCTGCAAAGCACCCTGCAGCCTGAGCAATGTGGACCCGGAAAGCACACGCTGCTGTGAGCTGGGGCAAACCCAGGGTGGTCCCAGAGCCAAAAGCACTGCAAGCACTTCCCACACACGCCAGCAATATTTGTTTGCAGTGTTCCTCCCTTCCCACAACACAGCTGAACAAGTGAGCCTAAATAAGTGACCACATTTGCCCCCTTGTGTTGGGTGGAAATTAGACACCAAAGAGACTTGCAAACAGAGGAAGCCAACATAAACAAAGAAGAGGGAACTGCTCCAGAAGTGACAGGAACAACAGATTAAAACCCTGTTGTTAACACTGATTAAGCATTGGAGGGGGTGTATAGACCTTGAGAACAAGTACAAGCTGGAACAAGGAACTATATGAAACTGAAATGACCCCACACTGCCCACAACAGCTCTAGAGAAATTCGTAGATATATTTTTACTATTATCACTTTTTAATTTTTTAAAATTTAATTTATTACTCCTTTAATTTTCATTTTTTATAGTCTGCTGCTGCTGCTGCTGCTGCTNACTGATGCTGGGAGGGATTGGGGGCAGGAGGAAAAGGGGATGACAGAGGATGAGATGGCTGGATGTCATCACCGACTCGATGGACGTGAGTTTGAATGAACTCTGGGAGTTGGTGATGGACAGGGAGTCCTGGTGTGCTGCCATTCATGGAGTCACAAAGAGTCGGACATGACTGAGCGACTGAACTGACGAGCCCTTTGTCAGCCTGAAGAAATTATGAAAGACAGATAGCCCTTGATCTTCCCAATAAAGATTTTTTGGATTTATATATCTCAGGGGGCTTTTGAGGCAGGAGGTAGATGCTCCCCACACCCTAGGATAAAGTGATTGGAGATTCATTCCATGAAACTCTAAGACAAGAACAGCAGGGCAATTAAGGGAGGAGCCTGGGCCCTGCCCAGACCACGTATTTCTCATTCTCAAAGTCAGGAGACGTCCCTGACCACACATGCACAGAAAGGCTCCTTGGAGTTCAAAAGGGAAGTGATGTCAAAGAATGCTTTACCCATAAGCCTTTCGGTTGGAATCCATCTTTGCTAAGAGTCGTGTGAGCACACATGAGAGGATCCTGAGATGTACCAAATATGGACTGTGAACCAGGCAAATGAAAATGATTGGCCAAAGGAAACTTGGAAGAAATACTCCGTGAAAGCAATTCAAACCACCACAAGTGCATGACTCAGAGACTGTCTCTCCGAGTCTCCCTGTGTGTCTATCCACATGTACTATTCTCTTATTCCTCCTAATAAATACTTAACTTGCTTCAGTAAAAAAAAAAAAAAAAAGGAAAAATATTTACATCAATTATCCACATGACTACACTATGCCACTACAAAAATTTTTTTTTCAAAGAAAACTCTTATGAAAAATGCTGACTATACTAAAAATGAGTAGAGAGGCGAAGCATCATAGAAAAAATATAGACTAAGTACAAAATTTTATATTCCTAATGTGTATGAGTGTGTGTTTTTATTTTAATTTTTAGAGTGTGTGTTCTCAGAAGAAAAAAAATTAAAGATTAAAAGTCATTGATGTTTTTTCCTCTTGACAAACAGATTTTTTAAAAAAAATTCTGTGGTTTTTATCACCTTCTTTGCACAGTTTTCACCCAAGCCACATATTACCCTGTTCCTCTTTATTAAATCCTGTGGATTTTTTAAAATTCCTTATCTTACCTTCATATTCACAGTTATGCCCTTTTCCTAAATACTCTTTTTTGACTTTCTTTATTTTTCTTTCTATTTTTCTACCTTCCATATCTTGGTCTTTTGTTCTCACTCACATCTGTCTTGAGTATTCAAGTGCAAATTTTAACTGTTACATCTCCAGCCAATTTTTGTCAGGAACGAAAGTAAGCCCAAAGGTACTGGTTTTTCAATATTTTCAAGAAATTTTTAATTTAATGCTTTTTTTGTGAAATACCTTTATATATTTGCAACTAATACTCATTTTTTAAAAAAGATGGTGACATTATTATTTTTATGAATTACCTGATCTATGCTAAATATTCTCAGAAAAAGGTAATATTAGCCAGAAATAAATAGATCAAAGGGTTTTCCATAATGACCTTTGATCTGTATTGGTATAGTGATGGCTTCTAAATTTGCGTCTCTGTCGTCAAATTCTGAGATTCAGATCTGTATAAAACCTTTTGGATAATTTTCAAACCTTAAATTAAACATGCCCCAAATTGAATATTTAATTCCTTTTGCTGTCCCCACTTCCACCCTACCCCCATTCACAATCTGTCTCCTCTTTCTATATTTTCTATCTCAGTAAATAACACCACCCTCCATTCAACTCTCCAAGCCAAAATCCTAGGTCTTATTAGTGATACTTTCCTCTCTGCCATCAGCTCAACCAAATGATCACTGAGGGAATCAGGTTTACTGTTGGGATATTTCTCAAGTCTGCTACCTCTCCCCAAGCTTACTGAGCCTATGTGATGAAGGCCACCACCAACACCCTCCAATGTTAAGGTAAAAGCTCTCAGACTATCAAATGTTTAAAACCTCCTTCCTCACTGTTAATGTAGTGTTAGTTGCTTAGTCATGTCTGTCTCTTTGGGATCTCATGGACTGTGACTCTGTTCAACCAGTATGAGCTTTCCAGGTGGCACAGTACTAAGGAATCTGCCTGCCAAGCAGGACCCAGGGGTTCAATCCCTGGGTCAGAAAGATCCTCTGGAGAAAGGAATGTTAACCCAACTCCAGCATTCTTGCCTAGAGAATTCCATGGGCAGAGGACTGCAGTGGGCTACAGTCCATGGAGTTACAAAGAGTCGGACATGACTGTGCAACTAACACACACACACACACACACACACACTCTAAAGTATGAATCTGACTAAGTCATTCTCCTTATTAAAACTCTTTTGGAAGCTTATTCTTCAGTGGTTATTATCTCCCCTGCAATAAAATAATTGCAAGCTATAGGAACNACACACACACACACACACACACACACACACACACACACATTCTAAAGTATGAATCTGACTAAGTCATTCTCCTTATTAAAACTCTTTTGGAAGCTTATTCTTCAGTGGTTATTATCTCCCCTGCAATAAAATAATTGCAAGCTATAGGAACTGCTCCACAGGCCATGTGGCCAAAACTGACCCCTTTATAGACAAAGCACCCTGTGCTTGAAATTTGGTCTTTTACTTTTAGGAAAAGAAAGAATATTTGTGGCTGAATGCTTTTGTCCTTGGGTAAGCCCTCTCTGGTGGCTAATTGGTAAAGAATCCCTTAGTCAAGAAGATCCCCTGGAGAAGGAACTGGCAACCACTCCAGTATTCTTGCCTGAGAAATCCCATAGACAGAGGAGTCTCGTAGGCTATGGTCCATGGGGTCGCAAAAGAGTTGGACATAATTTAGTAACTAAACAACAGCAACAAGTAGAAATGTTTAATGACATTTGTCCTAAAAAGATTCATTTCATTTATTCCTACTTTTTAAGGAAACTCCATACTGTTTCCTTTGGAATGCCACTCCAAACTCCATAGTGGTTGTATCAATTTACAATTCTGTGAACAGTGCAAAAAGGTTCCCTTTTTTTCCAAACCCTCTTCAGCATTTATTGTTTGTAGATTTTTTTTAATGATGGCCATTTCTGACTGGTGTGACATGATACCTCATTGCAGTTTTGATCTGCATTTCTCTAATAATGAGTGATGTTGAGCATCTTTTCACGTGTTTATTAGCCATCTGTATGTCATCTTTGGAGAAATGTCTGTTTAGGTCTTTATACCACTTTTTGAGTGGTTAGTTTGTTTTTCTGATATTGATTTGTATGAGCCACTTGTATATTTTTGAAATTAATCCCTTGTCAGTTGTTTCATTTGCCATTATTTTTTCCCATTCTGAGGGTTGTCTTTTTATCTTGTCTATAGTTTCCTTTGCTGTGCATAAGCTTTTACATTTAATTAATTGTTTATTTTTGCTTTTATTTCCATTACTCTAGGAGGTAAGTCATAGAATTTCTTGCTGTAATTTATGTCATAAAGTGTTCCGCCTATGTTTTTCTCTAGTTTTATAGTTTCTGGTCTTATGTTTAGATCTTTAATCCATTTTGAGTTTATCTTTGTGTATGGTGTTAGGAAGTGTTTTAATTTCATTCTTTTACACAGGGGCTTCCTTGGTGGCTCAGATAGCAAAGAATCTGCCTGCAATACAGAAGACCTGGATTCAATCCTTGGATTGGGAATATCTCCTGGAGAAGGAAATAGCAACCCACTCCAGTATTTTGGCCTGGGGAATCCCACGGACAGAGGAGCCTGGCAGGCTACAGTCTGTGGAGCTGCAAAGAGTTGGACACAACTGAGTGACTAACACTTTCACTCTCATGGTGTTAGGAAGTGTTCTAATTCCATTCTTTTATATGTAGTTGTCCAGTTTTCCTTGCAGCACTAATTGAAGAGACTATATTTGCACCATTATATATTCTTGCCTCCTTTGTAAAAAAAATAAGGTACCTTTAGATGCATGGGTTTATCTCTGGGCTTTCTATCTTGTTCCATTGGCCATATTTCTATTTTTGTGCCAGTACCATACTGTCTTGATTGACTATAGCTTTGCAGTATAAAGTTAGAAAGTTTGATTACTCCAGCTCCATTCTTCTTTGTCGAGATTGCTTTTACTATTCAGAGTCTTTTGTGTTTCCACATGAATTGTGAGATTTATTTTGTCCTAGTTCTGTAAAAAATACCATTGGTAATTTGATAGGGATTGCACTGAATCTGTAGATTACATTTGGTAGTATAGTCAGTTTCACAATATTGATTCTTCCAACCCAGGAATATCTGAGATGGAATATCTCTCCATCTGTTTATGTAGTCTTTGAAACCACCATATGACCCAGCAATCCCACTACTAAACATAGAGCCTGAGGAAACCAAAATTGAAAAGACACATGTAACCCAATGTTATTGCAGCTCTATTTAAAATAGCTAGGATATGGAAGCAACCTAGATGGGGAAACAAGGGAAACAGTGGCTGACTTTATTTTTCTGGGCTTCAAAATCACTGCAGATGGTGATTGCAGCCATGAAATTAAAAGATGCTTACTCCTTGGAAGGATAGTTATGACCAACCTGGACAGCATATTAAGTAACAGAGATATTACTTTGTCAACAGGTCCATCTAGTCAAGGCTATGGTTTTTCCATTGGTCATGTATATATGTGAGAGTTGGACTATGAAGAAAGCTGAGCACTGAAGAACTGATGCTTTTGAACTGTGGTGTTGGAGAAGACTCTTGAGAGTCCCTTGGACTGCAGGGAGATCCAACCAGTCCATCCTAAAGATCAGTTTTGGGTGTTCATTGGAAGGACTGATGTTGAAGCTGAAACTCCAATACTTTGGCCATCTAATGTGAGGAACTGACTCATTTGAAAAGACCCTGATCCTGGAAAGACTGAGGACAAGAGGAGAAGGGGACGACACAGGATGAGATGGTTGGATGGCATCACCGACTCAATGGCGGATTCCAGGAGTTGGTGATGGACAGGGAGGTCTGGCATGCTGCAGTTCATGGGGTCAAAAAGAGTCGGACACAAATGAGCAACTGAACTGAACTGAACTGAGATGTCCATTGACAGATGTGGAACATATATAGAGTGGAATATTACTCAGCCATTAAAAGGAATGCATTCAAGTCAACCCTAATGAAGTGGATGAACTTGAGCCTATTATACAAAGTGAAGTAGATCAAAAAGAGAAAAACAAATATCATGTACTAATGCATATATATGGAATCTATAAAGGTGGTACTGATTAATCTATTTGCAGAGCAGCAGTGGAGACACAGACATACACAACAGACTTACGGACATGGCTGGTGGAGTGGGGGAGGAAGAAGAGGGTGGAATGTATAGAGCGAGTAATATTGAAACACATTACCAGATGTAAAACAGATAGCCAATGGGAACTTTCTGTATGACTCAGGGAACTCAAACCAGGGCTTGGTAACTACCTAGAGGAGTGGGATGGGGAGAGAGGTGGGACGGATGTTCAAGTGGGAGGGGACATGGGTAAACCTATGGCTGATTCACATTCATGTTTGGTAGAAACCAACACAACTCTTTAAAGCAATTATCCTTCAATTAAAAAGAAATAAAATTTTAAAGATGCATTTCCCATCACTACAATAATTCAAATACGCTTCAAAAGTTCCTGTTGAAAAAATAATCTGTTTCTGTTGAGAAAACTCTCTGAGCTCACTGCACAATGCTTTTACTAAAGAACAGAGATAGACCTGCCCATCAATAAACTTCAAAGTTGATACTAGAGTTATAATTGTAGTTCCCCTCAGAGTTCAGAGGGTAAAGAATCTGTCTTCAATGAAGGAGACCTAGGTTCAGTCCCTGAGTCAGGAAGACCTTCTGGAGAAGGGAAGGGCAACATGCTCCTGTATTCTTGCATGGAGAATTCCATGGACAGAGGAGCCTGGTGGGCTACAACTGTGGAGTTGCAAAGAGTCAGACACCACTGAACAACTAACACACACAGGTATAACTAGTGTCATCACTGTCAATGATTTTCTGCCCTAAGAAAAGCAATGTTGGATAAAAGAGAGAGAGAGAGAAGAAAGTAATGAAAAAAAACAAAAAAAGTTAAAAATAGGCTTTGTATAAAATGTCCATTCCTTTGCTAATCTCTGTGTATCTACTTTGTTAAAATTTGAGCAGAACTACTTGAATACTAAAAAGTAAACAAAATCCCATCACTACATAAACTACAGAGCATGGATTCAAAACCAATATTTTAATATCTGAATATGACAATATTTCTTTGAATGAAAACTAAATTTTAGAGAATATTTTCACTGGTAGCTAAATCTCTTCATTTTATAAAGCTTTCTCTTCATTGTTTATTCTGAAAAATAAAAAATTTAGTCTTGCCTAGAAAAGAGGAATCACTCCCTGATTTTTGCTCAAAATGTGGAATTTATTAGTTCAAGTCACTGTTGAGTTAAGAAGTAATTCTACCTACCAATAGTTGTTTCTGGAGAGCTACACAATATTATCAGGGCATCAGGCTCAGTTTTCTGCTGCATGGATTGCACTTCAGGGACATCATGTAGTTGTGTTGACCGCTAGCAACTCAAGATCTTCATAGATCCAAGTGCAATGGGAAGAAACTATAATCATCCCTCAGTATTAGCAGGGGATTGGTTCCAGAAGCCCCACCTGCCATACCCAAATCGGATGTTCAAGTCTCATGTAAAATGGTGTAATAAAATGAATATAAGTGGCCCTCCATAACTGCAGGTTTTTCATTCACAGATTCAACCAACTGTGGATGACAGACCTGTGGATACAGAAGACTGAGTGTATCTTTTTTTATATATCAGGAAAAGTCCCAGGATAAGTTTTGATTAATTTAACTTGGTTTGCATGTCTATCTCTTAGCCAGTTATTGAGACTTAGAAAATGGAATATTGCCAGTTGCCCAGATCTGGTTCATGTGCTTCACTTCAGATTTTATTAGGCAGTTGCCCAGGTAAATCACAAACACAGAGTTGGGAGACAAGGAGACAAAGGAAAATCAGTGTGCTATTACCAAAAATAGGAGAAATCGATATTTGATGGGCAAAATCATAGATAGCTATCTGAAGTGTTACCAGTGCCGTAAATGGATCCCTGTCTGCAGAATTGTGAGCACCTTGCTCTTCCATCTCCAATTGGAGATGTAATTATGTACATTTTTAATTTAGAGGAATAAGTATGAATTATTTTAATCATCGAGAAAGAAAATTAAAATCTGCTATGAAACAACCTATTTGTCTTGTCAAAATCCACATGGGCATCTTTAAAACTGCACATCTTTAAAAGGATTGCTAAATTAAAATCTTTCACTTTCCCCAATGACGGTGTCACAGCCTTCATCGTGGCCCCACTTTCAAAGAAGCTTATGCCTCCAAGCATTTTTATCCTCTTTTTGGATGAAGTTCAAGGTAGAGCTGACAGTTCTTCCCAAGTAGATTTATCATTCTGGTCATCTGTTTTCTACCGTTATGCTTAATTGTTTTTTCAGCAAACATTTGTTGACCCTTTCTCTTTGTCTGTGGTTATATAAGGCACTGAGAATATAAATAAGCCCTTAAATTACATTTTAGCAGATCATGTACACAATTTAAAAATCACAAGCCAGTGTATAAAATTGTATAAAGCTCTCCATAGGGATGAGCAGACTACTTTATCAGAATGCCTAGGAAGGATATCAAATCCAAGAGACTTGAAGATTTAAGACTGGGTTTCTCTAGGGAGAGTGTTCCTGAGCTTAAGCAGCGGTTAGGTAGCTAAACCTGCTCACCTTGAGAAGGATTTATTCACAAGGATGGATTTCTCTGCACAGGGTTCTGCCTGTTGCCAGACAGTGCAGAGAAGGTACAAACTGAAAAACTAATCTTGGGGAGAGGAGTGATATGGATGTTGGCATCATCCTATGAATTCTGTGCTGCCATTTGCCTTGCCATTGACCTCAATCCCTCTCCTCAGAACCATAATGACTAATAAAAAAATAAAATCCCTTTATTAATAAAAGAGACTCCATTTCCTCTCTCCAAATGGTACAAGGTTCTATGCTAGAACTCTAATATTATGTTAAAATTTAATTGCAATATGCTTGTAGAAAGGATTTTCATACTTTTAACGTAATTCTCTCTTTTTCACCAATTTCTTATATTTGATAGCTCATCAAGAATGTCATTCATATTTTAGTGTGGTGATATAGTCTCTGAGAATTCAGTCCAAAAATCAAATTTTAAAAATAATTTTCACAACAAACACTGATAGGTTGCCAACCTCTTTAAAATGTCAGGACTTTNTATAGTCTCTGAGAATTCAGTCCAAAAATCAAATTTTAAAAATAATTTTCACAACAAACACTGATAGGTTGCCAACCTCTTTAAAATGTCAGGACTTTAAAAATTCAAACGCAAAATTAAAGAATGTGCTAAAATATCATTGTATGATAAAAAGAAAATGAATTATCAAAATGAAATATTAAAATACACATTAAATGTAAATTATTTAGTTTGGCAAATTTAAATTATATGTTTGTTTAACCCAAGTCAGTTTTTTGAGTACAAACCTTTCACTTCTCTGAAATTATTCTTTATACACAACTTCTTTTTTGCACCTCACACTACAGGATTAATGTTGGGAGGTAAGCAGTGACCACAACTGTAGTATCAGTATCAGATTGATTATGGGGAATATAATAAAAATAACAAAAACATACAAACATAAAATAACAACCACCGCTAAAACTATATAATTTTTGCATATAGGTATGCTGAACAGAGAATGATCCAGGATTCCTATATTCTAAAGTATTTTAAAAACTGAAGAACTTAACTTTCTCTCTTGGCAGATAAACAATACATAACTGAGGTCTCTATGCTTCTCAAAGTCCCTCTATTTTGTGAAGTAAGCGCATGATACATAATTTGACTGGAATCACTTTCAAAGTTGGAAAAGTTACAAATTTTAGTGACAAGAAAACCCAGGGAAGAAATTCCTTATGGAAAGAAACAAATTTGTTGAGAAACTATGTTCCCTCATTCCACCAAGTAAAAATCTCACAAAAAGACTGAAAGGGTAGTTACAGGAGAGCTTTACAGATTCACTTTCTTCAAGAAGAATGACTTTAAATTTCATTACTTTCTAGTACATCCAATTTCTTTAAGAATTTATTCTGTATACATGGAATAGCTAAGAATAAATGAAGTAAAAGGCTGTTATAGATGATGATTCTTCACAAAGATTTATAGTTATAGTTGAAATTG
>SJYV01014646.1:0-95123 GCA_006410875.1 Neotragus pygmaeus
TCAAAAGCAGAGACATTACTTTGCCAACAAAGGTCCGTCTAGTCAAGGCTATGATTTTTCCAGTAGTCAAGTATGGATGTGAGAGTTGGTGTGTAAGGAAAGCTGAGTGCTGAAGAACTGATGCTTTTGAACTGTGTTACTGGAGAAGACTCTTGAGAGTCTCTTTGACTTCAAGGAGATCCAACCAGTCCATCCTAAAGGATATCAGTCCTGGGTGTTCATTGAAAGGACTGGTGTTGNAAGCTGAGTGCTGAAGAACTGATGCTTTTGAACTGTGTTATTGGAGAAGACTCTTGAGAGTCTCTTTGACTTCAAGGAGATCCAACCAGTCCATCCTAAAGGATATCAGTCCTGGGTGTTCATTGAAAGGACTGGTGTTGAAGCTGAAACTCCAATACTTTGGCCACCTCATGTGAAGAGCTGACTTATTGGAAAAGACCCTGATACTGGGAAAGATTTAGGGTAAGAGGAGAAGGGGACGACAGAGGATGTGATGGTTGGATGGCATCACCGACCTAATGAACATGAGTTTGAGTTAATTTTGGGAGTTGCTGATGGATAGCGAGGCCTGGCATGCTGCAGTCCATGGGGCTGCAAAGAGTCGACCACGACTGAGCAAATGAACTGAACTGAACTGAATTGATACGTATGATCCCCTTTCCATTTGCTTGTTTGTTTTGGGTGTGAGTTTATCAATCTTTTCTGTTTTTCCTGTATAGAGAAGATTCTTTAGCATTTGTTGAAGAGCTGGTTTGGTGGTGCTGAAATGTCTCANACTGAACTGAACTGAATTGATACGTATGATCCCCTTCCCATTTGCTTGTTTGTTTTGGGTGTGAGTTTATCAATCTTTTCTGTTTTTCCTGTATAGGGAAGATTCTTTAGCATTTGTTGAAGAGCTGGTTTGGTGGTGCTGAAATGTCTCATCTTTTACTTGCCTACAGACAAACTTTTGAATTCCCCCTCATATTTAAATGAGATCCTTGCTGGGTATAGTAATCTGGGTTGTAGGTTTTTCTCTTTCATCACTTTAAGTATATGCTGTCATTCCCTTCTGTCTTGAAAAATTTCTGCTGAAAGATCAGCTCTTATCCTTTGGGATCCCATTGTGTGTTATTTGTTGCTTTTCCCTTGCTGCTTTTAATATTTCCTCTTTGTGTTTCATCTTCATTATTTAATATGTTTCTTGGGGTGTTTCGCCTTGGATTTACCCTGTTTGGGACCCTCTAGTTTTCTTGGACTTGGGTGGCTATTTCCTTCCCCATTTTAGGGAAGGTTTCAACTATTGTCTCAAGGCACTTTCTTTTTGTCTTCTTCTCCTGGGACTCCTGTGATTCAAATTTTGGAGCATTTAACATTGTCCCAGAGGTCTCTGAGGTTGTTCTCATTTCTTTTTATTCTTTTTTCCTCTCTGCTTCATTTATTTGCACCATTCTATCTTCCACCTCACGTATCCTGTCTTCTGCCTCAATTATTCTACCGTTGGTTCCCTCCAGTGCTTTTGATCTCATTTATTGCATTATTCCAGAGAAGGCAATGGCACCCCACTCCAGTACTTTTGCCTGGAAAATCCCATGGATGGAGGAGCCTGGTAGGCTGCAGTCCATGGGGTCGCTAGAGTCAGGCACAACTGAGCGACTTCACTTTCACTTTTCACTTTCATGCATTGGAGAAGGAAATGGCAACCCACTCCAGTGTTCTTGCCTGGAGAATCCCAGGGGCGGGGGAGCCTGGTGGGCTGCCATCTATGGGGTCACACAGAGTTGGACACAACTGAAGCGACTTAGCAGCATTGCATTGCATTGCATTATTCATTATTGACTGACTCTTCTTTATTTCTTCTAGGTCCTTGTTAAACAGTTCTTACATCTTGTCAATCCTTGTCTCTAGTCCATTTATATGTAACTCCATTTTGTTTTTAAATTTTGGATCATCTGTACTATCATTATTCTGAATTCTTTTTCAGGTAGACTCCCTATCTCCTCCTCTTTTATTTGGTTTGGTGGGTATATATCATGTTCCTTTACCTGCTGAATATCTCTCTACCTTTTCATTTTGTTTAGATTGCTGCAATTGGGGTGCCTTTTCTGTAGGCTGAAAGTTCATGGTTCCTCTTTATTGTGGAGGCTACTCCCTATGGGTGGGATTGGACTAGTGGCTTGTCCAGGTTTGCTGGTTAGGTGAGCTTCTGTCTGTGTTCTGGTGGGTGGAGCTGGATCTCTTCTCTCTGAAGTGCAATGAAGTGTCCTGTAGTGAGTTTTGGGTTATCTATGGGTTTGGCACCGCTTTGGGCAGCCTGTCTTTTAATGTTTGGGGCTGTGTTCCTGCTTTGCTGGAGAATTAGTGTGGTACGTCTTGCTCTGGAACTTGTTGGCTCTTGGGTGGAGCTTGGTTTCAGTGTAGGTATGGAGACTTTTGGGTGAGCTCTTGTCTATTAATGTTCCCTGGAAGCAGGAGTTCTCTGAGGTTCTCAAGTTCTGGAGTTAAGCCTGCTGCCTCTGGCTTTCAGTAGCCTCCTGCCTCAGGCTACTTACAGTAGCCTCAAGACTTCTCCATCCATACAGCACAGATGATAAAACATCTAGGTTAATGGTGAAACAATTCTCCACATGGAGGGACACCCAGAGAGGTTCACAGAGTTACATGGAGAAGAGAAGAGGGAGGAGGGAGATAGAGGTGACCAGGAGGAGAAGAGGGGGAATCAAAAGGGGGAGACCAGTCTAGCCAGTAATCAGTTCCCTAAGTGTTCTCCATGGCCCAGAACACCCAGAGAGATTCACAGAGTTGAGTACAGAAGAGAAGTTGAGGGAGGAGATAGAGGTGACCTGAGGGAGAAAAGGGAGAGTGAAAAGGGGAGAGAGCAATCAAGCCAGTAATCACACCCCAAAGTGAAAATGGATACTGAAAATTAGATTCTTAAAGGTACAAATTTGATATCAAATACCAAAAAGCAAAGATTAAAAATCTAAAGTAGAGGTTAGACTCTCAAAAAAAGTATTAAAAATACAAAACAGAATCAATCACAAAAATTATTATATATATATTTGAAATTTGCTTTAAAAATAGGGCATTTTTTGCACGGTAATAGGACATTATAAAAATGAAAATTAAAGGAGTAACAAAGAACTTAAATTAAAAAAAATTAAAATGTGATAATAGTAAAAATATATCTAGGAATTTCTCTGGAGCTGCTGTGGGCAAGGTGGGGTCAGTTCAGTTTCAGATGGTCCCTTGCCCCAGCTTGTACTTGTTCTCAAGGTCTATAGCCCCCCTCCAATGCTTAGTCAACGTTAACTACAGGGTTTTAATCTGTTGCACCTGTCACTCCCAGAGCGGTTTCCTCTTCTTTATTTTGGCTTCCTCTTTTTGCAAGTCTCTTCAGTGTCTAATTGTCGCCCTGACACAAGGGGGTGAAGGTGGTCACTTATTTAGGCTCACTTGTTCAGTTGTGCTGTGGGTAGAGAGGGACACTGCAAATATCGCTGGCGTGTGTGGGGGAGTGGTCGCAGTGCATGGACCACACTGGGTTTGCCACAGCTCAAGGTGGCATGTGCTTCCTGGGCCCACACTGCTTAGACTCCAGGGTGCTCTGCAGGGGCACTGTCCAAAGCAGACCCTGCATCTCATGCACTTCTCAGGTCTAAGCTGCTCGGGTTCTTGGGTACTCCGCTAGGGCACAGATTCTGCTGGGTGTGCATTTTGTGCCCTTCTCAGGTCCGAGCAGCTCAGGCAACCAGGTGTTTGGTGAGCGCACTGTCCCAGGCAGGCCGTGTGTCTTAATCACCTTCTCCTGTCCGACTGCTAGGTTTGCTGGGTGCGCCGTGAGAGCGCCATCGCAGGGGTGCCATGTGTCTCCTCTGGGGAGCTGATCTCAGGCTGCGACCCTCCTGGCAGTTGTCAACTGTCCAGGACCCCAGGAAGATGAGGTTAGCAACTGGGAGCCTGCTCACAGCGTGGTGGAGGATGCCAGTCGCAGCAGCCCCTAGCCTTCTGGTTCCGGCTGTCGCATGCCTGCCCCTCTGCCTCTGGCGGTGGTAGTGGCAGCAGCTGGGGGCTGGCTGTACACAGCTGGCTAGCTGTCCTTTGGTATTCACTCAGCCCTTTGTTCTCTGAGCAGGCCAGGAGGCGCGTTAGAGCCTTTCATGGGAAAGTTCTCTTTTTCTCTCTCTCTCTGGTGATCCCACAGTTTTGGTTGCTATCTCATGTTAGTTCCCTCAGAACTGCCCTCAGGACATTACCCTAAATCCTTACCCTGGTCCTTACCCTAAGCACCAGTTATGTAGCTCACACCCCCCTTTCCAGCCCCTGCTCTCTGGTAGCAGATGCAAGTGTCTGGGCTATTTTTCTGCTGGCAGTTGCTGTTAGATGGGTATTCTGCGGGTTTTATTTTTTTCTCCTGGTTATGTTGCCCTCTGAGATCCCAAAATTCCACACAGGCCCAACTTCCTACTGTTTGGAAGCTTCTCCTCCTTCACCACTCCTTCCCAAGGACAGGTCTCCATCCCTAACTCTTTGTCTCTCTTTTTGTCTTTTATATTTTGTCCTACCTCCTTTTGAAGAGAATGGGCTGCATTTTTGGGTGACTGGTGTCCTCTGACAGCATTCAGAAGTTGTTTTGTGGAAGTTGCTCAGCATTCAAATGATCTCTTGGTGAATTTGTGGCAGAGAAAGTGGTTTCCCTGTCCTATTTCTCTGCCATCTTGGGATCCCCCTCCCCCCCAACAACTCCCATTCTTCTCTCCCAATCCCTAGAAACTACCATTTTATTTTCTGTCTCTAGGAATTTGCCTGCTCTAGGTACCTCATCAAAATGAAGTCATGTAATACCTGTTCCTTTGTGACCAGCTTCTTCTTTCGCTTAGCATTATGTCTTTAAGTTGCATGCATGTTGCAGCATGCGTCAGAATTTCCTTCTCTCTTAAGTCTCAGTGATGTTCCACCATGTGTGTATACCACGTTTTCTGTTTATCCATTTGATGGACATTTGTGTTCTACCTTTTGACTGTTATGAATTATGCTGCCGTGAACTTTGGTGTGCAAATATCTGTTAGAAGATCCTTGGTTTCGGTTTTTTGAGTATAAGTCCAATTCCAAGAATGGAATTACAAAACCATATGATAATTATATGTTTAATATTTTAAGGAACAACCATGTTCAATATTAGTTTTGAACATCAGCTGGACTAGTGAATACTGCCTGGTTTTAATCTTCAAAGATGACACTTGTTTGGCAGAGGCTAAGAGTTTCAAGGGAAATTGATGTTGGTACCTTTATGAATAGGATAGTGGTATATAGAAGTGTTTGCTCCAGCACATTGAGCTTATTTTGATACTGTACTGGCTTTACCACAATATATCTTTAAAGACAACGTATGCATACATAGTAATTACAAACCACATTCTTTGTTTTATACGCTAACTATGAAGTTCATGCTTCATTATCTGTTTCCTTAGCTATGCATCCCTTTTTTGTTAATAACCACTTATAAGCTCTTTAATTCCCTAAACATTTACAACCTAAATATTTTGCTGAGGTATGTCTCTTTTCTTATAGTCAGTATTGTTGCTAAATGTCATTAGGAAATCTCAGTAAATATCAGTCCTGTGGACGTGAGACTTAACACAGTTATTCATGATGACTTAAAAAAAGGCTCTTTTTTGCATAGTGACATTACTTTCATAAAGCAAAGTTGAATTCTCTGTCTAAAGACCATCTATATGTGTCCAGCCAAATGTTTTTTTTCAGGCTTACATTATTAGTTTAGAGTATCTTTCCACAAGGTGGTATCTCTAGAAATAGGAATACTAGCTGAAACCTACATCAGGAATTTAACTTAAATTTATTCTATGAAAGAACTACCGGACCACCAGTCAACCTACTAGTTAATATTAATAAAAGAAAAAATAATAAGAGATGGAGAGGGATATAATTTTATTATGGGAGTTTTATTTTGGTAAAATCATAATGAAAATTTTAAGTGTTAGCTTTTAGTTGTTCATCCTTTATTTTAGACACATCCAAGGAAGACAGTTTGATGGAAGATGTATTGTAGGAATACAAAATTATTAAAAAAGATAAGCTTTTAAGCCTCTTTGGGAAAATAAAAGCAAAGCCATATCTTCTAGGATTAAGGAAATTGGAAAACCCTTGGAAAATTATTAATAGGTTGTTAAAATTCCCCACTAGAAATGGACACTCTCATCATGCTTTTATACCACAATTCAGGATCTTTTCATCAGAGAAATTAAGTGATAGTCCTAGTTTCAATGTGTATTTGAAGTTTGGCTGCTAAAGAAAGCTTTTCCTGTAGCATGTTAAATGGGCCAGATCAGCACTTGTTTCTTAGGTGCTCAATAAATGAAAGAAACTTCAAAATATATGTAGACATATACATTTCCCCCCCAAAGTTTTCTTCTAGGAATACCCCATAATTATTGCTTTGGTGGGCAATAATTTGAAAATCAGAGGAGTTCAGAGAAAAGAAACTTTAAGAATTTCACATTTATTTCTTATCATGAACAGGAATCTCCATGCTGAGAATTGATTTCCCAATTCCCAAGCTAATGCCTTCTTTTTCTCTACACATGCTTTCTCCTTTTTAGCATTACTATTGTGAAGAAAAAAATAGGTGTTTTATTTTCCCTAAAAAACTCATATTGTTTTCCTAGATTGAAGAACTATGATAAACTTTTAAAAGAAGTATCTAGGAGAAATAATCATGAATATATTCATTTATTTACAAACATTTATTGAATACCAAATACATCCTAGGATCTATGAAATACACTGGAAGGAACAGTATTGATCAAAGACAGACACAGTGCTTCCTTTCCCAAAGTCTGAAGAGTAGTGGAGAGAAAAATTAATGAATAAATAATGCTAAATTACACATAATTACAAATTGAGATAAATCTTTGAAATAATCTTTGAATAATCTTTAGATTACTGAAAATATTTGACAAAGGAAGTTGATCAGACTTGGGCAGCAAGAATGACTCCCCCCCCCCCAATGATATGTGTACTGATGTCCAAAAGGTGAGTTGACTTTAACTAGGTGAAAGGAGATAGGATGAGGGTAAAGTAGGGAGAAAAGGTGTGACATGTAAACCCATGTATTAGGGAGGGAAAAAGATCATATACAGTGGGATCAGAAGGTGTTTTTTATTGTATTGTTTTGGATGAAAGCTGAAAGAAAACTGGGCACGCTCATAATCTAAAAGGAAGGACTTAGGCGAGAGAGAGAGGTTGAACATATTGGAGAGATAGAAATAGCTGGAGCAAGGCCTGCAAAAGATTGAGGAGGCCTGAGATGATGAGCAAGGAGTATAGAAATGGTTGTGAAGAAATGGAGGCATGGACAAAGAGAGGAAGATAGTTGAGAAAGTAATTTATGCACTGGCGTTTAAGACAAAATCATCTGCTGAGGTTGAGGTTAGGTTTAGATTGGGAACTCGAGGTGAATGTTGAGTATATGAGGGAGAAGACCAACAAAAAAATTAATAAATTGTGTTGAAGTTCCTATGAAATTGAGTATAAGGTCTAGGGAAGTAAAGTGAAAGAAAGTGAAAGTATTAGTCACTCAGTTGTGTCTGACTCTTTGTGACCCCATGGACTGTTTTCAGCCAGACTCCTCTGTCCATGGAATTCTCCAGGCAAGAATACTAGAGTGGTTTGCCATTTTCTTTTCTAGGGGATATTCCAACCTAGGAACTGAACTTGGCTCTCCTGCGTTGCAGGCAGATTCTTTACTGTCTGAGCCACCAGGGAAGCCCAATACATTCATGTATTTAGATAAAAACCATTGACATCATGGAAGTGACCAACACATATAGCATAAGATATGTTTAATGAAACTAGAATAATCTCAATGCTGACATTAAGAGAACATTAAGTTCAAATAACATAATTACGAATCAGGATCCCATCTCTTTAAGATTTTTTCACAGTTTGTTGTGATCCACACAATCAAAGGCTTTAATGTAGCCAATGAAGCAGAAATATATGTTTTTCTGGAATTCTCTTGCTTTTCCTATGATCCAATAGATGTTGGCAATTTGATCTCTGGTTCCTATGCCTTTTCTAAATCCAGCTTGTACACCTGGAAGCTCTCGGTTCACATACTGTTGAAGCCTAGCTTGAAGGATTTTGAGCACTATTTGCTAGAATGTGGAATGAATGCAATTATGTGGTAGTTTAAACATTCTTTGGCATTGTAATGCCTCCTAAGGCCCACTTGACTTTGCACTCCAGGATGTCTTGCTCTAGATGGGTGATCACACCATTGTTATCTGGGTTATTAAGCTCTTTTTTGTATAGTTCTGTGTATTCTTGAAGAATTATTTTAAAAAATGGAAAATTCTTAAAGAAATGGGAATACCAGACCACCTTACCTGTCTCCTGATAAACCTGTGTGCAGGTCAAGAAGCAACAGTTGGAACCGGACATGGAATAACAGAACAATTCCAACTTGGGAAAGGAGTACATCAAGGCTGCATCTTGTCACCCTGCTTATTTAACTTATATGCAGTGTACATCATATGAAATGCTGGGCTGGGTGAAGCACAGCTGGAATCAAGATTGCCAGGAGAAGTATCAATAACCACAGATGTGTGAATGACACCACCCTTATGGCAGAAAGTGAAGAGGAACTAGAGAGCCTCTTGATGAAAGTGAAAGAGGAGAGTGAAAAGCTGGTTTAAAACTCAACATTCAGAAGACTAAGATCATGGCATCTGGTCCCATTACTTCATGGCAGATAGATGGGGAAACAATGGAAACAGTGACAGACCTTATTTTCTTGGGCTCCAAAATCACTGTGGGTGGTGACTGAAGCCATGAAATTAAAAGATGCTTTCTCCTTGGAAGAAAAGCCATGACCAGCCTAGACAGCATACTAAAAAGCAGAGACATTCCTTTGCTGACAGAGGCCCATATAGTGAAAGCTATGGTTTTTCCAGTCTCACATGTATGGATGTGAGAGTTGGACCATAAAGAAGGCTGAGTGCTGAGGCACTGAGCACTTTCAAACTGTGGTGTTGGAGAAGTCTCTTGAGAGTCCCTTGGACTGTAAGGAGATCAAGCCAATCAATCCTAAAGAAGATCAACCCTGAATTTTCATTAGAAGGACTGATGTTGAAACTCCCATACTTTGGCTACCTGATGTGAAGAGCCAGCTCATTAGAAAAGACCCTGATGCTGGGAAAGATTGAAAGCAGGAGGAGAAAGGGATGACAGAGGATGAGATGGTTGGATGTTTGGCATCACCGACTCAATGGACATGAGTTTGAGCAGTCTCTGGGAGATTAGTGAAGGACAGGAAGCCTGGAGTGCTGCAGTCCATGGTGTTGCAAAGAGTCAGACACGACTGAGCGACTGAACCAAGAACACAGTCAAATATGCTTCGTATCAAATATGATAAAAAATAATTGGAAAAAAGGAAAAGGTGGCAAAGTTTAGAGATATTTATAATGTAATGGAATATATAGATAGAAAGAGAAAAGAGGTGAGGTTAAGGAAGAAAACTGATTCTCTCTGTTTCTTACAAGAAGGAAAATTAAGAAGGAAATTAATTAAGAAGGATAAGGGAACCTCTGATTGTTTCAGTATTGGTTACTTGATGATTTTTCAGAGACTTTGCCCAATAGGATCTGATAACTGCTTGTAATAAACGTGATGTCATGTAATGATTCTTGTCACCAAGTATAAATGTGTGGCTGGGGATTTCCCTCTCACCACCAAGCAGTTCTCCAATGCCAGTTGGATGTACAGTTCATCTCAGTTCTAACACTACCTCTCCAGAGATAGCATCAAATTCCACAGGTTAGGGGCTCAGTCCCACATGAGCGCCCTTTACTTCAGATACTAATTGCAAGTCCAGGTGGTTATTTGGGCTGCTGACTGACTGGCTGTAAATCAGAGATTCCCATAATTCCCTCCTTGAGTGTGATTAATTTGCTAGAGTGTCTCATAAACTCAGGAAACCTGTTTACTCACCAGATTACTAGTTTATTACTAAGGATACAAATCAATGGCTTGGTGAAAAGACGCATAGAATGAGGTAAGGAGCAAAGGAACTTCTATCTGCATTGAATTTGGGGCCTGACACAGTGGCATGTGGAAGCATTCTGGTTCATCTACTTGGGAACTCTCTGAGCCATGTCCTTCTGGTTTTATTACATACGTGTGATTGATTAAAATGCTAAATCTCCAGTTTCTTTCCCCTCCCTAGAGGTCTGGAGATGGAACTGAAAATTCCAGGCTTCTAATCCCAAAGAAAGGCAATGCCAAAGAATGCTCAAACTACTGCACAATTGCACTCATCTCACACACTAGTAAAGTAACGCTCAAAATTCTTCCAGCTAGGCTTCAGCAATATATGAACCGTGAACTTCCAGATGTTTAAGCTGGTTTTAGAAAAGGCAGAGGGAAGGCGGTCCTAAGATGGTGGAGGAATAGGACGGGGAAACCACTTTCTCCCTCACAAATTCATCAAAAGAACATTTCAACGCTGAGCAAACTCCACAAAACAACTTCTGAATGCTGGCAGAGGACATCAGGCACCCAGAAAAACAGAGCATTGACTTCAAAAACAGACCCTATTTTTTAAAGCAAATGCCATATATAGTCTTTGTGTGGTGGTGGTGGTGGTGTTTTTTTTTAAATAATTCTTGTAGCTTTTCCCCCCCCCCCTTTCTTCTTCTTTTATTTAACATTGTATTGTTGAAAATCCAAGCTCTACTCTAGATTTTCAATCTTTGCTTTTTGGTTTTTGTTGTCAATTTTGTACATTTAAAAACCCAAACTTCACTACCCAGTTTTANGCGTGCTGCAATTCATGGGGTCGCAAAGAGTCGGACACAACTGAGTGACTGAACTGAACTGAACTGAATGTCAATAAAAGTCTTTGGGCAGAAATCCTTATTTTTTACGTATTTTTAAATTCTTGTTTAAGAATTCTTTCTCAGCAGATTATTTCATAATTGATACTAGATACAATAAGCTATCTTTGCTTAGATAGCTATCTTGCTATCTAAGCAAAAAGAAAAGTTCAATCAGAAAGGAAATAACTTTGCCAGCTGTTGTATTTCTTCTTCATTTGACTTTTTCTGTGATTAAGTTCTTATGAATCCTACTCTAGAAAATTCTGTTCCCTATATATGTAAAATGAAATTCAAGCTCCTTCCCTGACCTGCACTCCCTGCATGAACTGTCCTCTGGTGTCCTCTGGACACCTGTACCACTTGTCTCTGCTTTGTTCGCTCTGCTCCAGTCACACTAGTCTTTCTCTTCCTTGAACTTATCAAGTTTATTCCCATCTTAGCACTTGGCATTTTTTGTTCTTTCTGCTTGTAATCCTCTGTTCCAAAATCTTCATATTTGCTCCTTGACATCATTCTTGTCTCAAGTCATTCCCTGACCACCCAATATAAAGCAGTATTTTTATTGTTGTATGAACAATATCCTATTTGTTTACTTATTGATTCAGTTAACTTCCCCTTCCTCTAGAATCTACAATCCATGAGAGCAAGGGACATGTCTGTTATCTCCATTGCTGCACCTCTTGCACCTAGAATAGTGCCCGGGACATAGTAGATACCCAATAAACATAAGGCTGAATGCCAAATGTTTAAAGTTCTAGAGAATACAGTGGTCTAGAAGCCCCATTATTGATGGATAAAGGAGGGAACCCGTTAAATATGACAACGTGTTTGGACTTTAAGTATAACTTTCTTTCAGAAAGAGTGGAGAAGCAAAATTTTCAATCAGAATCAAGAGGGTCTCAAGCAGGAGACCTGTTGAGATATTATATCACTGGATAATGATCTGTGCTGGCTTTTTTCCATCAAGCAAGAGCTGACTTCGATTGAGTGTAAATCAGAGAGAATGACCTGAAGTTGATAAAGAATTATAAGAACTTACTAGAAATAATTGAGCAGTGATTTATCATTAATGGAAGTCCATACCAATACAAAGTCTCTGCCCCTTCTGCTCACTCCTGTCTTTCTTGTAAGAAAAACTTTTCACCTTCCATTCAGCTTTCACCTCTTTTGCTTGTTGCCTACTCTTTTCCTTTTAACTAGACCCCTTTCCACCACTTACACAATAACTGCTGATACTTGGGTTATAAAGAGAGATTTGGTTTCTCTGTCAAACAGCACAGGAGTCAGAAACTATTACCACATTCCTCAAGTATTAAATATAAAGTATATTTATCTTTGTACATTTAAAAATTTCTCTAGATTTTTGCCTTTCTACTATTAATATTTGAAAAAATCCAGCTATGAAAAGAAAATATGAGAAATTTTTAAATGAGATGCAATCCCCCAGATTGTGGGGAGCTCTCATTTAGGGGAATGAGTAGTAAATCCTGTAGGATAGTACTAGCCTGGCACTTTAATATAGATCTTCCTTCTGAAATTTCATTGGGCCTGTTCATGACTGACCTTATCCTAGACTCATAAGTAAGGAAAAATGACAGAATGGGAATCGTTCATTAGTTTAGTCAGTGTCTAAAAACTCCTAGTATAGGACTTTCTTGTAAATTCTGAGTTAGCAAATGTTGCTCAGGCTCAAGCCTTGAATGAAGGCTGTCTCTTTCCCTTGGTCCCCAACTCTAAATTTTGGAACCTATACTCCAAGGTGTGCTTGCAAAGAGAAAAAAATATAGTGTGGCTCCCCAAGAAGAGCCCTAAGTCCACTTATGCATTTACCTCTATGTGGAAGAGAATATTAATAAGGGTAGCTGCCACCTAGGGACTAAGGTCAGCAGAAGCAAAAAAGGGAGAGGGTGCCTGGGGTGTGTGTGTGTGTGTGTGTGTGTGTGTGTGTGTGTGTTTAGCTGCTAAGTCATGTCTAACTCTTTTCAGCCCATGGACTGTAGCCCACCAGGCTCCTCTTGTCCATGGAATTTTTCAGGCAAGAATACTGGAGTAGGTTGCCATTTTCCTCCTTCAGGGGATATTCCTGACCCAGGGATCAAACCTGTGTTTCTTATGTCTCCTCCTGTCTTAGCAGGCAGATTCCTTACCACAAGTCCCATCTAGGTCTTTAGAGCTTATATTATTTCCATGGTTTCTAAATCTTCATGCATAAACATGAAACAGGCTTTTTTTCACAGATGATGAATACATAGTCCATTTGACTATCATATGATAAATATATTGCTGAGACAATCCTTACTATCATTATAAAACAAACTTTCAATAATAGCATCCATGTAATGGAGCAGTGTAATATATAATAGAAATAAAAGGTAATCAAGATCCCTGCAAATTAAATTATGAAGCAGGGCTGGTGAGCTGATATATCTCTGTATTAGGTCTGTGAAACTGCATTGCTTGCCTTGTCAGCTGAAAGCAAGCTACTATTGGTGGTCTTGACTAACAGTTGTCAAGAAAAAAACATTTGCCAGAGCAACATCTGTATACCAGGTACCAGGGGATGTGTTATTTTGGTCAAGCATTGAAACCACACTTGGTACAGCAGCTGCAATTGTAGTCACCTCCTGGTAAGGCTTATGATAATCCACTCTTGTTCTCCAAGACCCATCTACATTTCTGCACAGATCACATAGATGAGTTTAATGGGGATGTAGTGGGACTCACCACTCCTCCATCCTTCAAGTCCTTGATGGTGGCACTAATCTTTGCAATCCCTCCAGCAGCGTGGTATTGCTTTGGGTTTACTACTTTCCTAGAAAGAGGCAGTTCTAGTGGCTTCAGCTTTGCCTTTCCCACCAAAATAGCCTTCACTCTGTAAGTCAGGGAACTAATGTGGGGATTCTGCCAACTGCTGAGCATGTGTTCTTGAAATGGAGAAATAACCACAGAATAGGTTTGGTGACCCGCTATGCCCATTCTGAGATGGGTCTGAGTTGAAGCTTAATTGACCACCCAATCTGTATTCTGACTGGTGGACCACAGTGATGTTTTGGGTCTCCTGGAATGTGTCAGTTCAGAGTCAGTGTCCAGTAGTGCCTGAAAGTGATTATTTCTTTCTCTCCAGCGCACAGTAACTCAAGTTAAAGAGATATATCTCGAGAGGTTTATTACGAAGAATTGGCTAATACAATTATGAAAGTTGTGAAATCCTACAATCTGCCATCTGCAAGCGGAGGCCCAGGAAAGTTGGTGGTATAGTTCTAGTGCAAATCCAAAGCCTGAGACCTGGGACACCAATGATGTAAGTTCTGGGGTAAAGGCCGAAGAAGACCAATCCCAAACCTCAAGCAGTCAGAGAGCACACATTCTCCTTTTCTCTGCCTTTTTATTCTTTTCAGGCCTTCAATAGACTGAATGGTGCCCACCCACATTGAAAAACAGTCTGCTTTACTCAGCATACTTATTCCAGTGATAATCTCTTCTGGAAACACCGTCACTGACACGCCTAGAAATAACACTAAACCAAATATCTGTGTATCTTTGACCGAGTCAAATTGATACATAAAATTAACCATCACACTTCCATTGCCCCATATTACCCTGTTAGCTCAGGTTACCATAGCAAGCCTCTCTTAATCAGACATTTCAAGGTAAAATGTAGGCACACATCTTTCAGTTCAGTTCATTCGCTCAGTTGTGTCCGACTCTGCAATCCCATGAATCGCAGCACGCCAGGCCTCCCTATCCATCACCATCTCCCGAAGTTCACTCAGACTCATGTCCATCGAGTCCGTGATGCCATCCAGCCATCTCATCCTCTGTCGTCCCCTTCTCCTCCTGCCCCCAATCCCTCCCAGCATCACAGTCTTTTCCAATGAGTCAACTCTTCGCATGAGGTGGCCAAAGTACTGGAGTTTCAGCTTTAGCATCATTCCTTCCAAAGAAATCCCAGGGCTGATCTCCTTCAGAATGGACTGGTTGGATCTCCTTGCAGTCCAAGGGACTCTCAAGAGTCTTCTCCAACACCACGGTTCAAAAGCATCAATTCTTCAGCGCTCAGCCTTCTTCACAGTCCAACTCCCACATCCTTACATGACTACTGGAAAACCATAGCCTTGACTAGATGGACCTTAGCTTGGTGATATATAATTTATTTATTTAAAGTAGATGCTAGCCACCTCTGTGCCTAGGTGGCTGGAGCTGGTCACATTGAAATAGAATTTTCTCCTCCAGACATCAGTCACTTGAGTACTCTGCCAGGTTATGAAACATAAAGTGAGTAGACACCCGTGACTCTGGAGGAAGGGTGTAATAGACTTTTTGTGGCTTGATGAAGATCCTTCTCTCCAGATTCCATGGTCTGTTGGTAGGGCTGGCTTTGCATGTGTGGAACCAGGATGGTCACACAGGATCCCCACACTTGGGTATGATGTTCTGTTGTTGTTGCTATGATATTCTTAATGATTTTATCTTAGAATTTGTTTATTTGTAAGTGAAGTATGTTGACACAACGGTGCATATGTTGGGGGCTAGGGGGCTCAGCTCACTCCTGGTCCCTCTTACTTCCACTTCCCCAGGATAGGTTCTTGGCTCTCTGCTCCCAGTTTCGCACATCCTCCCTGCCTGTGTCCCGTGATTACTGCTGTCCTCTATTTGAGCTGGCAACCAGGTTGGGTTGGTGGGGAGGAGGTTGGAAGGTGCCATATGTAGCATTCTGCCACCCCTATTGGCCCTAGTAGTGGTTTGTGAGCAAACACGGAGGTTTAGGGTCAGTGTCTGCTTGTGGCATCATAAGGCAAGGGAAGGTGGCGACCATCCCTGGACCAGCAATTCCACTGCATACTTGGCAGCTGAGTACGTGGTGGAGAGTCTTTTTTCCAGCTGTCCAGGTATTGCGTGTGTCCTTGCAGGGAAGCTGTGGTCCTTTGGTAGTTGCCTGTCCTCTGTGGGTTGGAGCAGCGGGGCCTTTGGAAGGGAAGATGACTTCTCTGCCCCTGGCGGTAGCATGGCAATGGTGGCTGCTGGGAAACAGATCTCAGCAGCTGGTGAGCCATGTGTGACACCACAAAGGGGTCCCTGGGCACATGTGGAGGTTTGCTCTTGCTCTGTGTTTATCCTTATGCCTAAGAGTGAACACCATTGAACACCGAATAAAACCTACCATGAGATGATGAAAGGGACTGTGGAAGAAAGGAAAAGTTTGATATTGGAATATGTTTATTGACACTTTTCTCTGTTTTTGGAACAAAAGATCCTACATTTTTATTTTGAACGGGTTTTTGCAAATTATGTAGCTGGCCTTGTCCACGGGGCTTATTACTGCATGGTGATGGTTAAGTCACTAAGTCGTGTCCTACTCTTGCGATCCCATGGATTGTACCCTGCCAGGTTCCTCTGTCCATGGGATTTCCCAGGCAAGAATACTGGAGTGGGTTGTCATTTCCTCCTCCAGCGTATCTTCCTGACCCAGGGATTGAACCTACATTACCTGGTTAGCAGGCAGTCTCCTGTGTTGCAGGTGAATTCATTACTGTTTGAGCAACCAGGGAAGTTCTGTTATTGGATAGTTGGAGGTCAATGAATCTTCTGGGAAGGAAGGCCTCGAGACCTCTCTGATGCTTATTGTCATGCTTTGCAAAAAAAAAAAAAAAAAAGACAGCATCTGGGTAGAAAATTAAAGAGCTATGAATTTACATTCAAGTGTGAAGTTATGCAGGCACTAAGATGGAAAGGATTTTGTAGCTGCAGGTCAGAGACAAAATTGTGAAGACCTGGTTTTCTACAGCGACATCTTGTGGTAGTGAAAGAAACAACAGCTCTGCTGACCCAAGGAGGCTTTCTTGTTTTCTCCAGCAGCAGGCGTTTAGAGTGAGTAAGCCTCTGGGCTTAGAGAGGGAAAGGGTAGGTCTCAAGAGGGAGATAATGGACCTTCTATTAATGAAGGCAGGTGAGGTGAATGAGTCAGTGGAAAAATATAAGATGTGATCAAACACACATTCCAAGCCCAGGATATGGGCCATGTTGGTTTCTTTGCTATGGAATTATGTTTTGATTAAATGCCATAGATATTAAAATAGAGGAATATTTAAGTTTTCTTCTTGGGTATGGAGATTCAATATTTCAGGAGAGATTATGAACATCAACTTATAGTAAATCTTTTATAACTTTATGGCCAGATATTGACTCATAGTAATATTGTTCAAATATTTATTAAGTAATAAATATTTATGGATTTTGGCACTGTCCTAGGCTAAGCATGTGTATCAGGTGACTTACTTGTCACTTAAATTCGTTGTAAAATTTCTTGAGTTTTAACTTGAGGGATTGCAAGGAAATAAAAACATGAAATTCCACTTTATGTATTTAGGAGCATGTATCAGGTTAGATGTTGGGATGCAATAGCAATGCAGACATTTATCTTTGCTATTTGCATGAAGCTTACAATCTAGTGGGTGCAGATATTCAACAAACACTTGCACAGATGCTTAACTTCAATTGTGCCGAGTGCTACGAAGGAGAAGCATAGGGTGCTGTGAGGTAATAATACGAGGATGTAGCCTGGTCCCCGAGGAAGAGACATTTAAACTGAGGCTCAAAGGATGAGCAAGAGGCATATAAGAAAGAGTGGGGGATAAAAGCAGGGTAGGGAGGAAAATATTTCAGAGGGAGCGGCATATTTGATGGTTGAATACAAGGAATAGAAAGCTGGTTTGAGGGTCAAGGCTCAGGAATTAAAGGGGACAGTGGTCAGCAAGGAAGCGGGCAAGGAGGTTGGGACCAAATTATCCAGGACGTTGAAGGTAATGGCCAAGATTTACCCTCTTACCTGCCAAACAGTGTGCAGATATTGAAGCATTTTAAACAGTTACATACAGTCAGATATTTTTTTTTCCTTTGTCTTAAAAAAAAACAAACTCTCTGGCTTCAGTGATTAAAACAGATTGTTCCCACTTGAGAGAATAAACACAAAGCATGGTTTGAACACACAGAATTTTTGGAATTAATGACAGAACTAGGTACATCAGCAAGTAATGATCAAGTGAAGATGTTTTTCAAGTTCTGCAAGACATAGGAGGTCTACATTCTGTGGGTCTACCATCAAATTAAACTTTAGCTTTTTGTTACCATGCAGAAGTAAAAGGAGTAATTTCCTCTTTCTTTTTTTCAATTCTATTACTGATAAAATATGATGTACATTGTGGACAAAGCTTGGCATATTTATAACTTCCAATAAATTGGTACATTAAGCTTCATTGTTAGTAGGTAAGTAAATAGGTTTTGATTTAAAGGATACTATGATCATGGTTTTCTTTTTGGTTGGAAAGAGGGTTTTAGGTAGGAAGGATTTATTTTTTTCATCATTCTTAGAAATGGAAGAGTTCTTAACTGGAGAAGACTCTTGAGAGTCCCTTGGACTGCAAGGAGATCCAATCAGTCCATCCTAAAGGAGATCAGTCCTGGGTGTTCATTGGAAGGACTGATGATGAAGCTGAAACTCCAATACTTTGGCCACCTCATGCAAAGAGTTGACTCATTGGAAAAGACCCTGATGCTGGGAGGGATTGGGGGCAGGAGGAGAAGGGGACGACAGAGGATGAGATGGCTGGATGACATCACCAACTTGATGGACATGAGTTTGGGTAAACTCCAGGAGNAAGAGTTGACTCATTGGAAAAGACCCTGATGCTGGGAGGGATTGGGGGCAGGAGGAGAAGGGGATGACAGAGGATGAGATGGCTGGATGACATCACCAACTTGATGGACATGAGTTTGGGTAAACTCCAGGAGTTGGTGATGGACAGGGAGGCCTGGCGTGCTGCGATTCATGGGGTCGCAAAGAGTCGGACACGACTGAGCGACTGAACTGAACTGAACTGAGTTAATATTATTACTACTAGCTCTACTGTTGTTCCTGAGTTGTGCTCAGCTCCTCTGTCCATGGAATTCTCCAGGCCAGAATACTGGAATGGGTAGCCTTTCCCTTCTCCAGGGGATCTCCCCAACCCAGGGATTGAACCCCAGTTTCCTGCATTGCAGGTGGATTCTTTATCATCCGAGACACCAGGCAAGCCCAAGTATACTGGAGTGGGTAGCCTATCCTTTCTCAAGGGGATCTTCCCGACCCAGAAATCAAACTGGGGTCTCCTGCATTGCAGGCAGATTCTTTACCAGCTGAGCTACCAGAGAAGCCTACTTACATATTTCTGTTTATATATATACATCTTCTTTATTCATTCATCTGTTGATGAACACTTAGGTTGCTTCCATATCTTGCTATTGTAACTAATGCTTCTATGAACATTGAAGAGCATATATCTTTTTGAATTAATGTTTTCATTTTCTTAGGATATATACCTGGAAGTGAAATTGCTGGGTCATATGGTAACTCTATTTTTTTGTTTTTTTGAGGAACTTTCATAGTGTTTTCCATAGTGGTTATGCCAATTTAGATTCCCACCAACAGTGTAACAGGGTTCTCTTTTCTCTATATTTATTATTTGTGTTCTTTTTGATGATAGCCATTCTGACGGGTGTGAAGTAGTATCTCATTGTGGCTTTGATTTGCATTTCTCTGACGGTTTACAATATTGAGCATCTTTTCATGTGCCTGTTGGCTATCCCTATGTCTTCTTTAGAAAAACATTCATGTCTTCTGCCCCCTTTTAAATGATTTTTTAAAACCTTTTTATTTTGTATTGGGGTATAACTCATTAACAGTGTTGTGATAGATTCAGGTGAACAGTGAAGGGAGTCAGTCTTACATATACATGTATTCATTCTCTCCCAAACTCCCCTCCCTTCCAGGCTACCATATAATGTTGAGCAGAGTTCCATGTACTGTACAGTCGGTCCTTGTTGGTTATCCATTTTAAATATAGCAGTGTGTACATGTCCTTCTCAAACTCCCTAACTTTCCCTTTCCCACATCCTGTCATCGTTCTCTAAGTCTGTAAGTCTGTTTTGTAAGTAAGCTCATTTTGATCATTTCTTTTTAGATTCCACATATGAGATGAATGACTTTTTTTTGATGTTGAGTTGTATGTTGTTGTTGTTCAGTCACTCAGCCACGTTCGACTCTTTGCGACCCCATGGACTGCAGCATGCCAGACTTCCCTGTCCTTCACTATCTCCTGGAGCTTGCTCAAACTCATGTTCATTGAGTCAGTGATACCGTCTCATCCTCTATCATCCCCTTCTTCTCCTGTCCTGAATTTTTCCCAGCATCAGAGTCTTTTCCAGTGACTTGGCTCTTCGTATCAAGTGGCCAAAGTATTGGAGCTTCAGCTTCAGCTTCAGCATCAGTCCTTCCAGTGAATATTCGGGGTTGATTTCCTTTAGAATTGACTGTTTTGATCTTCTTGCTCTCCAAGTGACTCTCAAGAGTCTTATCCAACACCATAGTTCAAAAACATCAGTTCTCCAGTGCTCAGCCTTCTTTTTGGTCCAGCTGTCACATCTGTACATGAATAGTGGAAAAACCATAGCTTTTACTATATGTACTGTTGTCAGCAAAGTGATGTTTCTGCATGTGAGTGTTTGGGAGTCTCTGGCGGAGGCATGCATTGACAGTGGCCTGCCTCGCGGTCAGGGACACTGATAGCAGCAGTCCTGGGAGGCACAGCATGCTGGTATAAGTCCTTTTGGAGGAGGTTGCCATACCCCTACCATAGCTTGGCCTAGACCAAACTACAGGGAAGGGACACAGCCCCACCTATCAACAGAAAATTGGATTAAAGATTTACTGAGCTTGGCCTTGCCCACCACAGCAAGATCCACTTTTCCCCACAACCAATCCCTTCCATCAGGAAACTTGCCTAAGCCTCTTATCCTCATCCATCAAAGGACAGACAGGATGAAAACCACAATCACAGAAAACGAATCAAAATGATCACATGAATCACAACTTTGTCTAAGTCAGTGAAACTATGAGCCATGACGTGTAGGGCCACCCAAGACAGGTAGGTCATGGTGGAGAGTTCTGACAAAATGTGATCCACTGGAGAAGGGAATGGCAAACCACTTCAGCATTCTTGCCTTGAGAACCCCATGAACAGTATGAGTTGTATGAGTTATTTATATGTTTTGGAGATTAACCTCTTGTCAATCATATCATTTGCAAGTATTTATTTTTTTCCGTTCTGTAGGTGATCTTTTTGCTTTGTGGTGGTTTCCTTTACTGTAAAAAACCCTTTAAGTCTACTTAAGTCCCATTTGGTTATTTTACTTTTGTTGCCTTTGCCTCAGGAAACATCTGAAAAAAAAAATATTGCTACAATTTATGTCAAAGAGTGTTTTGCCTATGGTTTCCTTTAAAAGTTTTTATCGTTTCCGGTCTTACATTTAGGTCTTTAATCCATTTTGAGTTTATTTTTGTAGATGGTGTTAGAAAATGGTCTAATTTCATTCTTTTATATGTGACTTCAGTTTCCCAATACTGTTTATTGAAGAGACTGTTTTTCCTCCATTGTATATTCTTGCCTTGTTTGTCACAGATTGATTGACTCTAAGTGTGAGGAGATGCAAGTTCAAACCCTGAGTCAGGAAGATCCCCTGGAGAAGGAAATGACAACCCATTCCAGTATTCTTGCCTGGGAAATCCCACACAGGCTGAGGAGCCTGGCGGGCTACAGTCCATGGGGTTACAAAGAGTCAGACATGACTTAGTGACTGTGGTGGTGGTTTAGTTGCCAAGTCGTGCCTGACTCAAACCCTGCATTTTCTATACTGCAGGTGGATTCTTTACCACTGAGCCAGCAGGGATTCCCCAGTGACTAAACAACAACAGCAACTATTCCTTACTTTATTTCTCTTAAAAATTTCTGTTGTTATTTAGATATTCAGAATTGTACATGCAACACAAACACATTGCTTAACATGTTATCTTAAACCAAGCACCAGTGTAACCACTACCCAAATCAAAAAGTAAAATCGATTCCAGCCTACCCCCTCTGTGCCCCTTCCTTGTTTATCACTCCCATCAACGGTACTGACTAGCCTGACTTTTAAATAGCATTTAAAAAACTGAGATATGCTTCTCCCAACATAAAATTCATTATTTTAAAGTATATACTTCAGCTGTTTTAAGTATATTTATGATATTGTGCAACCCTGGAGGAGGGCATGGCAACCTACTCCAGTATTCTTGCCCGGAGAATCCAATGGACAGAGGAGCTTGGAGGCCTACAGTCCATAGGGTCACAAAGAGTCGGACACGACTGAAGTGACTTAGCATGCATGCATGCGTGCAACCATCACCACTAATTCCAGAACCTTCCCATTTCCCTCCTTACCTCCCCCCCCCCAAATCATGTATTTATTAGCAGTTAGTCCTAATTCCTTCCTTCCCACATTTTCTGGCAACCACTAACCTACTTTCATCTCAATGGATTTACCCACTGTGGATATTTCATGTAAATGTTATTGAATAATAAGTCATCTTCTGTGTTTAGCTTCCTTCACTTAGAATGTGTCAATACTTCCTTTTTATGGCTAAGTATCCCATTGTATGAGTATACCACATTTTGCTTAACTCTTCATCAGTTGATATACCTTTAGGTTGTTTTCACTTTTTGGCTATTATGAATAATAATATTATGAACAAATTTTTGTGTGAACATGTTTTGAATTTTCTCAGGTGCATTCCTAGGAGTGGAATTGCTGGGGCATTTTTTTACCCATCTCTGTAATGTTTAGTAGAGAGTCTGGGACAGGGAAAGTATCAGTAAATAAATAATGGTTCAACTGAATTAAAGTAGGTGGCTGTCACGAGCTATGGCCAGGTGTTGGAGGAGGTCACTGGGAGGACACAGTTGACTTGGGAGCTAGATTCCTTATCCTGTCCTCTGTCCTTTGGAGGTACAAGCCACCTGCAAACCTATTTTTATATTAGCAGCTGCTTCAAGGATGTAGCCTTGAGAGAATAATGTGGTTTTGAAACCCACTGCACGGTATACATGACTGAACCCACTGAGGCCTTTATATAGACTTTTAAGGTTCTGGTGGGCAGGTATGAAGATTTACTTGGAACCCACCACCTACCCAATTTGGTGTGGCTGACTTTTGGGTCCCTTCCTTCCCTTCATGTATGAGTGTGAGGAAGGCCAGTTTTGAATTTCCCCCCAGGACTCCCAAGGTTGTGAACCAACATCAGGTCTACTCACAGAAACACTCCGGGAGAGAATAATGGGAAGATTCTTATGTTTTATGACAATGTTGAAGTCAGGGAAGGTGGCAAACCTAGGCCACAGAAAAGGGAGGTTGAACAGCTGCTGGTGAGGCTTCCCAGGTGGCTCAGCGGCGAAGAACCTGCCTGCAATGTAGGAGATATGGGTTTGATCCTTGGGTTAGGATGATTCCCTGGAGAAGGAAATGGCAACCCACTCCAGTATTTCTACCTGGAGAATCCCATGGACAGAGGAGCCTGACAGGCTACATAACAGTCCATGGGGTCTCAAAAGAGTTGGACGTGACTTAGCGATGAAACAACAGCTGCTGGCTCATCAAGGATTTTGGAGCACGGAGCTCGGACACAGTCTTGTTATTAAAGGCATTTTGACAGCAGCATTACTGCTTTATGGGGAAATGTCTAGCACTGACTTGGCCCTTTTGGCAGGACTTGGGTAAAATTCCAGGAGTGCTTTCTTTAGGGCCTGGGGAACTGGTGAATCTCATTCTTTTCGGGTTGCTGATTATTATGATCACTGTGGGCACTTGCTTGTCAAGAACAGAAAGCAGAAAATAGTAGACTGAATGTTCTATGTTCACAGAAAATCCTTTTTTTTTTCTGTGTTCTCATATATTTTTTTATGTTTAGGATGACTTTCAAATAGAATGGATTTTCCCCTAATAGTTTTACTTCACCATCAGTAAGTGCAATTTTCTCAGACCAGGATCTGAGACAATAATAGCTGAAGCACCACAGACAAAACGATGCATACAATTGGCCATCTCAGTTCCACAGTTATGAAGTTTGTCTTAATGTTCTTTTTAGAGCAGAGCTCATTAACCTGTGGTTCATAAAATGAGTGACAGAGTTCAAGAAACCCTAGAAACTGTATGCATAATTATACATACATGTTTGGAAAGAAAGAGTTTATTGCTTTTTTACAGAGTCTCTAAGATATTTATGAACATGAGTGAAAGACTCCATCTCTAAAGTATTGTCGAAGGAATCACATTTCTTCATTAATTTAATAAACATATATTTAGACTGTAATGTGGGACAGGCACCGTTGTGAGGCTGAAATACAGCTGTGAACCAGACATAGATTTGTCTTTTGCTGAACTTACATACCAAAGAGAGCCACATTTCACAAGAAATGTCTTGGAAATCAGTTAAAGAAAACACAATGAAAGCAAAATGCTCAGATTCTAATCTCAGATTATACATATGTTACCCAAGAATATACAGTGGAAAAGTCAGTCCCAGGGTTCTTATTTATGTCAAGTCAAATATCTGGACAGATGACCTAGTTTTTCACTTTCCACTAGATTCTTTACACATTGTAGACATAACTGCGGTGTCTTGAATGATTTAGTTTCCTCATTTTAAATCGTCTTTCGGATTTGAGAGTGGTTGAATACTCTAAAATAATGCATTTTGGTACAAGGCAGTTTTCCTGTGGTTGGAACCTGACCATTTGCAAAAAGAAGCCCCTTCCCGACAGTGAGTGTTTTTGTTCTTTCCTTTGCTCATATTTGCCCCCGAGTCCAGCTGGTCATGTTACCATTAACTGCCACTGGAGGGAGCTGTTGTATCAGGCAAATGATCTTTCCATAGCTTGGAGGAGTAATATCCCTGACTTGTAGTCATCCATTTGCTTACCTATAATAGGTAATAACTGTTGATTTCCTGCAATTTCAAAGTGTAATATTTTATCTTGGCTATGTTCCCTGATTTCTCTTGCAGTCTTCAGACATATTTTTCTAAAAATTAAGGATGTTAATTTTGTTTTGATAATTTCCTGACATCCTTTAAGATTAGTTGAGAAATCCTGGAGTGTTGCAAATCAATACCAGTAATTACTAGTGTAGGTGTATGAATGTTGCTGACAGGTGCTCAGTACAACCTTAATAAGAAATGACATGATTTAAATTCTCCCTACACTGGGGACCATTTAGTGGTTTTCTGTTGCCTTGAGATAAATTGCAGAAATCATGTATTGAAACATAACTCAAGTTTTACTAATGTTTATATAGTGGAAACTCTGCCCAGGAAAATTAGTGTTGTTTTTAACACCATATCAGAAAGCTTACAGTTTATCTGAATAGCTACCTAGGATTGTCTATCATCTGTTTCTTTCTATCCAAAATCTACCTGTCTTAACTTCTACTGCTCTGTAATCACTATTAATGGAAGATTTTTTTCATGAAAAAATATTATTTCTAAAAGCACCTACTATTCATTTTTTAATTGCCAATATTGGATATAGAATCAAGATCTTAACTAAAGGCTAATAAAAGACTAAGCAGACCTATACGTGGTATGTTATAGTTATTATTTTATTTATACTATTATTAATTTAAGATATGACCCCCCTAGATAGAACCTTCCCTCTCCCTGTATTCTTTTCTTCTAGCTTCATTGTTCTCTTTTTTTCAAGAATGATGTTTTAGATCAGAGGCATAATCAAGGATTGACTTGTTACTTGTAATGTATAATTTTATATTTCCCTGATTGAATTGAATTGGAAAGTTTTGTCTGCAAAAGCCTTTATTGCTTCCATTTGGTCCAAGATTTGTGAGAGGGCTCCAGGGTGGTTAAAAAGCTGCCTAAGTGGCCATAGAGAGGAGCTTCCAGGAGAAGCCCTGACACCTGAGGGCTTCTCAGAGGCCTCGGAGCTCCGGAGGGTCCTAGTTGTGTTTGGCCGTGAGCCTTTCAAAGAAAGACCACCCAGCCCAGCCTGGGGATCAGCCAGCCTGCAGAGGGCGGTCAGGTGGGCGCCCATCTTTTTAATGAGTTTCACCTGCTCATCTCCAGGAAGTCACACAGGTGGGGGTCTGCGTGGGCAGAACCCAGAGTGTGCAGATCCTAAAAGGGCCTGGTTCCGGTTCTTGTTCATGAGAATGCGGCTTCCACGGCGTCCTGGGTTTTCCGTCACTTATGCGGACGTGGCTTCTGCATGTCCTGGGAGACGTCGTGTCTGCTGCGCTGGTTTTGCGTTTTCAAGAGACTTTTAGCGCCTTGGTGCTTCTTCTTGGCCGGTTCTTAGGAAAAGTGGCCCATGCCCTCTGGGGTCACATTGTCCTGGTAGAGATAAGAGCCCAGAGGGAGGTAGGTGTAGCAGACTGCGGGTACACGTCGACCAGGTGGTTGATGGCCTCCACCTGAGTGGATTAATTCTGAGGAATTTGGGAGCTCGTGGTTGATTGGTAATAGGAAGCTAAGTTAAAAATAAATAAATAAATAAATGGTGTTGGCTTGTCCCAGAGGTGGAGCATAGATGAGAGGATGGTTCAGAAGTTTGCACCTGGAAAAGAAGCTGAAGGGTGGTTGGCCCTTGGAGCAAGGGGCATCCCTGGGTCTGCACCATCCAAACTCTGTTGACGCAAGAGACAGATCCGCGGGACTGCTGAGCGCACTGCCAAACTGAAGTGGAAATTTTGTGATTTTGGATTAGAAATGATTGTCACCATTCTCTAAACATATTTTTCTAGGTTTTCTTATTCTTTAATCAATTAATGGTGAATTTTCAAAAAAACTGTTCAGTTAAAACATTTGAACATACATAGTGCAAATACACCATTTATTACTTTGTGATTTAAAGGTTTTTTATAAAATAGCAAAATCAATTTTATGAAACAGGTTAAACAAGTGCACCATTTCTTGTCTGTTGTTTTCTTTATTTTTAAATTTTAAATTTAAAAGCCACAATTGCACAGCAGTTCTTCTAGTTGCTTGTTTTCCTTAAAGAAGATGAAAAGAAATGGCTCTTTAATGTCAAAAGTTGTCAGGACACCTTCACAATGAACGAGTAAATTCTCATTTGAAAGGCATGTTTAGAAAATTTAAACACACATCTTGTGACTATAATATCAGTTCCCTAGATTGTAGGGTAAAATAAAAACACATCTGCCCAACCCACGAATTCTTTTCTGACCTATTTGTGCATTAGTTGCCAGAGGTAACTAATCAAAAAGACAGTGGGATATATGGCCAGGACATGGGATGGTTGTTGGACAGACCCAACACTGAACTCTAATTCCAGCTCTTAATTAGTCTAATTATAGACAGGAAGAATCTAGAAAATCTGGAATATCAATCCAAGAAACTTACACTTAACAGGAAATACCTTAATAGGCCTCACCGATGGATTCTTGAGACAAGTAGTCACACGATTGAAACAGGTTTCTGTTTGTCATTCCTGCAGGGTTCAAAGTGGAAGCATACAACTGTCTGCAAATAGGCCATAGTCTCTGCCATTGGGCAGAGAAACAGCTGATTTCTTCTCGTTGCTCTTGTAATAAAAGGTGAGGACTCTGTATCCTGCCAATACTACAGGAAAATTGTGAATGGAAAAGAAGGGATGGATGTGAAAGACACTGCAGTGGTATCTAGGGTTTGGCGTCTGGCTGGGCATGGTGGGGAGATGGGGAAGAATGACATAACAAAAGGGAAAGAGTAATGTAAACCAGAAAAATGTTTGACCCTTCAGTTAAGAACCCCTTGTAGACCCTGAAAAGTACAGCTTCAGTAGAGTAGAGAGGTTAATAGCTAAGTTGCCTCTCTTTAAACCTTCTTAGACTACTGCTGCTTAAAAAGATTTTCACCTTTATGAGCAATCTATAATTTACAGTCATGGTTACATTAACACACTGTTCTTCAATTGTGTGTGTGTGTGTGTGTGATCATGATGCAAGATCTTTTATTGTTTGTTAACTCTACAGGGTTGGGAATGTTGGAAAAGAAACACAGAGACAGATTTTACAATTGTTGGATTATGATATCAGTTGAATTTACATCTTTGCCAGGCTCTGTCCAGTGTTCTTGGTATGTTAGTTTTCTTGCCTAAGCTAGAAAGACAGCAGCTGAGTATAAGGACATTTTAAGGACTTCTTGCTTCTTTGTTGTTACTCAGTATATTCAAGCAATGCTTGGCAAATGGTTCTAAATGGCTCTTGTTTGAATGTAGTAAATATACAATGAAGGTCTTACATTCACCGCATCTCATATCTACTTCACTGCAGGGTAATGAGCTGTACAATTACAGTGGCCATTGTAATTATTTGTACAAATGTCTGTTTCCCAATTAGGTTGTGAAGTCTTTGAAGACAAGATGGCATCTCATTCACTTTTGAATATACAATTCCTCAAATCCACAGTGTCTGTTATATTTAACTAAATTTGAGTGTTCTTGTCTATCTTTCTTTTTCTTTCTGAGCCTGTGGTCTTGGCAGGGTTGTTCTTCAGCCATGAATTTTGGGACAATGGACTCTGGTTTCAAATTTCCTGTCTGACTTCATTTGTTTTCAACATATGCTAGGGATTCAATGGTTTATTGAACAAAGAAAGGTGTAGAGGCTACGTTGAAATTATCTTCTCTTCTTATGGCTATGAAAAAAGTGAAAGTGAAGTCGCTCAGTCATGTGCAACTCTTTGCGATCCAAAGGACTGTAGCCTACCAGGCTCCTTCGTCCATGGGATTTTCCAGGCAAGAGTACTGGAGAGGGTTGCCATTGCCTTCTCCAGGGGATCTTCCCAACCCAGGGATCGAACCCGGGTCTCCTACATTGCAGATAGACACTTTACCATACAAGCCACCAGGGCAGCCCTCTCATGGCTATAAATATTACTAAATGACCATCAAGTTGAAGGTAAACCCAGAAAGATATGTTTTTCCGTCCATTGACTATTCATTTGGTAGTTAAGAAATTTTGCTCCATGATACAGATTTCAATATGGCCACACATAATTGATGCTATACTTTAATCTGAAAGGCCATTTAGGAGTTAGGTATGGAATGCTTTCCATTTAAGGACTCTCCTCCATAAAGATTCAGAGGATTAAGATTTAAAGATTTAAAACTCCTAGCTAAAGTTGCACATGACTCATACTCTGAAATGTTTTCCATTAGGAATAAAATTGATCTTATAAGACTTGGGCTTCTTTTCTAAGTTGCTTTTTATGCTCTCAAAAGTCACTAGTACTCCATTTTATTTTCATATGTAACTTTGTGCTAACAAACTTAAAAATTTATCCATACTGTTACAAATGGCTAATAATCACTGAAGTGACACTTCAAACAAAGAAAAATGAGAATTAATTGCTTCTTAGTTCTTGCTAGTCCTAAATACTAGTAAAAAAGAATTGGTATGAGTGTGGGAAAAACTTATGCCAAGATATACAGCCTCAGTAAAACCAGAATAAATTGAGGAAAAGAAAGCTCATACCTTCATGTACAAGAAATAGCAGGCTTTACCATCCACTTCTCTCTAATGACATCAGCCAGTTAGGAGTTGTCTTAAAGTCAGATTTTGAGAAAATGCAGCTGAATTAGACTGGCTGTGTAATGGCCTTCAAGAAACCAGGTTTGTGACTTAATTCAAGAAGGTAGAAATTGACCACTCAGTTTGGTGTGGTAATTAGATTCTTAACTGCTCTCTCTAAATATACCTATTTTTAATTGAAGGTTTGTTGTTCCAGTCTACAAAACCCAAGAGTGTATAACGGGAGTTCTTAAATGTGAGAAAAATTGTATTTTCTCCCTCCATTTCTCTAAAATAACTCTCATTGAGATTAATGTAACTTTGCATTAGGGAAAGTTTGGCTGTCTTTTGGAAATGTATTTTTCCAAATGTTTCTATATTTAATCCTTTCATAACATGCCATTTATCTTTAACTTTGCTCGTAAGAAGTCACTTATATTTTTCTTAAGATTCTGAGACTTACCAGATCATAAAGATTCATAGAAAGCTGTTTGTCAGTTTTTAAAGTCCTGGCTTTGATTTTGGGAACTCTGTTTTTTTTCCATTTCTCATTAACAGACTGATAAGACAGATATCTTATGATAACCATGGTGGGAAATTTTTATTTACGGTATTTAAGACTGCATTGAATGTTTCTTTAAAAACGTTAATTACCTTAGCGCCATCTTGTGGACCAATTGTGTTGTCTGTATGGATCAAACCCATTACATGTAATAAACTACAATTTTGGGGGGTTATTTTGTTATGATGACCACCTTAAGCTTCTTTCAGTAAAATGGTAAAATTAATTCTTATATTTTCCTATATTTACTCAAAAAATTCTACATATTCTATAGTTATTTTTAGGAGGCAATCCAAAGGTTAACCTGATAAATCTGAGATTATTGTAATAAATAATTCAAACCAAGACCAGCCAGTAGAAACAGATGGTGCTTCTGGAAAAACTTGAAAATTTTCCACTCTTAAATGAACATAAACCTTCTGCTTGGAGCTGTGCAACTACATGGACTTATGAGCGCGCCTGTAAATCTGTGTAGTTACTTTTTTTTTTGTGGTCTCAAGTCACATTCTTTTAATTGGACGCCTCTCAAGGTATGGGAAGCAGAGGCTAACTCAAAACCAAGAGAGCAAGTTCTGGTTATTCTCAGTTCGGAGTGCTATCTTCCCTCTTTTTGTGATTGCTTCCTGCTTCCCTGTTTTGCATGTGAGACTATGTATTCCAGTAGAGGACAAAAGACACTTTAGTAAGCTTTTTATTATACTTAAGCCTGGGTTTAACTCCCTAAATAACTGAATAGGCATATAATCCTATGGATTTCTTAAGATAGCGAGTTGGGTCTAGATGGATTACGACATTTTTTTTTTTTCCCTGAGTCTTTTCAAATGACTAGCAACACTTCTGTGGACAATTATGTTTAAGAGATAGCACTGGTTTAGATGAATAATCTGAAGCAAAGAGGAAATAAATCTTCAAAAAAGGAAAAAAGGAAAGAAAGAAAAAGAAGTGAATGCATGTGGTAACACACTGTTTTGAGCCATCTATTCACATTGATAGATTTCTTTTGACTGACTTTTTACCCCCAAAACATAAAGCTGTTGGTAAAGCTGTAAATTTAAATATGGTTGGTGAAGATGACCTTGTCAAGAGGTTTTTAAAGGTAGAATAAGTCATTAACTCATAAAAGTTATGTTAGAGAACCATATGAAGTAACATATTAATAGTATATGTAGTTGTTAGCTAATTTATTATTTTCAATTTTAGTAGTTTCAGTTTTTATTCTTAATTTTTTGTAATTGGCCACCTTGTAGCTCAGTAAGTGAAGAAAATGTCTGCAATGCAGGAGACCTGGGTTCAATTCCTGGGTCGGGAAGATCTCCTGGAGAAGGAAATGGCAAGCCACTCCAGTATCCTTGCCTGGAGAATCCCATGGACAGAGCAGTCTGGCAGGCTACAGTCCATGGGGGTCAGAATAGTTGCACAAGACTTAGCAACTAAACCACCACCATCTTTTATTTTTTCTATAATTGAACAAATCATTTCTCCAGGAAATGGAATTACATAAATACACTGTCTGAATATTTATGTCCTAGTAATATGCTGACATTAAAAATTATAGTTGGGTTTACCAAATGCTGGCCAAGAAGTAGGAAAATTGGAACAATCATACATTGCTGGTGGGAATGTAAAACAGTACAGCCATTTTGGAAAACAGTTTGGCAGTTTCTTAAAAAAATTAAATGTCCAGCTCTAATATGACCTTCTGGGCATTTATCCCAGAGAAATGAAAACTTCCATTCACAAAGAAACCTGTGCATGATGTTTATAGCAGCTTTATGTATAACAGCCAGAAACTGGTAAAAACCCACATTTCCTTCAACCACTGAATGGTTAAACAGACTGTGGTACATCTATACCATACTATTCAACAATAAAGAAAACAAACTACTGATGTATGAAATAATTTAGATGAATCTTCAGAGAATTATGCTGAGTGAGAAAGACAGTCCCCAAAGGTTATGAATAGTATGATTCCAGCCACAGGCATACTAAGTTTTATTGTGTTTTGCTTACTGAACTTTGCAAATACTGCATTTTTTTGTTTTCTTTTTTCTTTTTTTTTAAAAATTGAAGGTTTGTGGCAAGTACATCAAGCAAGTCTGCTGATGCCATTTTTTCCGACAGTAGTTGCTCACTTTGTGTCTCTATCACATTTTGTAATCCTCACAATATTTCCAATTTTCATTATTGTTGGACTTGTTTTGGTGATCTGTGATCGTGATCTTTGATGTTACTTTGATCATGTTTTTAAGGCTCAGATGATGGTTAGCAATGAAGTGTCTTAATTAAGGTATTACATTTTTTTAGACATAATGCTATTGCGCACTTAATAGACTATNGTGCCTGGGGTTTTCCGTATTATCATGACTCACAAAATTCAATTCTCATAACAGCATTTCCAGGCAAAAATACTAATCATTGATCAATTAATAAAACTGAATGCTGAAGGGGCTGACTAATAAGCTATTGTGGTAGAATCAGGGTTTGAACCGAACTCTATCTTGAAGAAGCCCATGCTCTTCCCTCTGAGGACGGACAATAAACACAGGCATAAAGCACAGAGACTGCTGTTTGGGTGGGAGCCTTACTGGCAGGTATTAGGAAATGGTTGCCGTGATTAAACCTGGAGACTTTTTGGTAAAATAGGAGAACTGGGGGGAGATGGGAAAAGCAACATCTGACAAAGAATTTAGGTATATCAGGCACTCTCTAAGCATTTTACATACATTATCTCATTTAATCCTCATGACAATTCCATGAGATGAAAACTCTTTGTTATACTTTACAGACGAGAAACAGTGAGGCTCACAGAGAGAGAAGCCCCCCAAAAGTCATAGAGGCAATCACCAGGGAAGACTCTAAACGGTTTTATTGAGATACAATTCACTTGCTATACCCAAACCATTTAAAGTATAAAATTAAAAGTTTTTAGTAAATTCANATAAAGTCTGACACTGTTTCCACGGTTTCCCCATCTATTTCCCATGAAGTGATGGGACCGGATGCCATGATCTTCGTTTTCTGAATGTTGAGCTTTAAGCCAACTTTTTCACTCTCCACTTTCATCAAGAGGCTTTTTAGCTCCTCTTCACTTTCTGCCATAAGGGTGGTGTCATCTGCATATCTGAGGTTACTGATATTTCTCCCAGCAATCTTAATTCCAGCTTGTGTTTCTTCCAGTCCAGAGTTTCTCATGATGTACTCTGCATATAAGTTAAATAAGCAGAGTGACAATATACAGCCTTGACGTACTCCTTTTCCTATTGACATGTTCATTATAGCATGGTATTTGTGTATGAAACTAAGATCAGTTAACAAAATGGAACAAACAATATAAACCATTTTAGTTAGCTTTTTTGAATTCATTTCTTTAATATGAATGTGCATATGTCAAATCAAAATCCTTGACTTTAGTCTAATCCTTGTTCCATTAGACAGGGCTGAGATACCTTAGAACATTTGGCATTTCCCATGGATCACAACCTTGTTGTGGCAAAAGGGCTTACGTAACTCAATGAAGCTATGAGCCATGGCATGCAGGGCCACCAAAGACAGTCTAGTGAAGAGTTGTGACATAATGTGGTCCACTAGAGAAGGAAATGGCAAACCACCCCAGTATTCATGCTGCAAGAACCCCATAAACAGTATGAAAAGGTAAAAATATATAACACTAAAGGATGAGCTGCCCAGGTGGGAAGGTGGCCAGTATGCTACTGTGGAAAAGTGGAGGGCAATTACTGATAGCTCCAGAAAGTATGAATCCGCTGGGCCAAAGCAGAAAAGGCACTCAATTGTGGAGGTATGTAGTGGTGAGAGTAAAGTCCAATACTATACAGAGAAATATTGCATATGCACCTGGACTGTTAAGTTATACAAGCTGGATTTTGAACAGGCAGAGGAATCAGAGTTCAAATTGCCAGCATCTGTTGGATCATGGAGAAAGCAACAGAATTCCAGAAAGTATCTATTCTGCTTCATTGACTATGCTAAAGCCTTTGGCTGTGTGGATCACAACAAATTGGAAAATTCTTCAAGAGATGGGAATATCAGACTGCATTACCTGCCTCCTGAGAAATCTGTGTGCAGGTCAGGAAGCAAGTTAGAACTGGACACAGAACCAATGCCTAGCTCAAAATTGAGAAGGAGTATGACAAGGTTGTATATTGTCACCCCGCTTATTTAACTAATATGCAGAGTACATCATGTGAAATGCCAGGCTGTATAAAGCATAAGCTAGAATCAAGATTGCTGGGAGAAATATCAACAACCTCAGATATGCAGATAATACCACTGTAATGGCAGAAAGTGAAGAGGAACTAAAGAGCCTCTTGATGAGGGTAAAAGAGAAGAGTCAAAAGCTGGTCTGAAACTAATCATTGGAAAGGAAAAAAAAAAAAAAAAAAACAACTAATATCATGGCATCCAGTCTCATCTTCTTGGCAAATAGAATGGGAAAAGTAGAAGTAGTGACAAATTTGATTTTCTTGGGCTCCAAAATCACTGTGGATGGTAACTATAGCCAAGAAATTAAAAGACACTTGCCTCTTGGATGGAAAGCTATGACAAACCTAGACAATGTATTACAAAGCAGAGACATCACTTTGCCAACCTAGTCAAAACTATGATTTTTCTAGCAATCATGTATGGATGTGAGAATTGGACCATAAGGTAGGTTGAACACCTAAGAACTAATGCTTTTGAATTGCGGTTTTGGAGAAGACTCTCAAGAGTCCCTTGGACTTCAAGGAGATCAAACCAGTCAATCCTGAAAATCAACACTGAATGTTCATTGGAAGGACTGATACTGAAGCTGAAGTTCCAATACTTTGGCCACCTGATGCAAAGCACAGACTCATTGGAAAAGACCCTGACGCTTGGAAAAACTGAAGGCAAAGGAGGAGGAGGCAGCAGAGTATGAAATGGTTTGATAGCATTACTGACTCCATGGATATTAGCTTGAGCAATTTCTGGGTGATAGTGGAGGACAGAGGAACCTGGCATGCTGCAGACCATGGGGTCAGAAAGAGTAAGACATGGCTTAGTGACTAAACAACAACAACAAATATGTATCACTGTTCAATTTAATCCTGGTTCTAGTTTAAAATTAATGTGATTATTTAGAAACTTCAGGCTGCTGCGGCTGCTGCTAAGTTGCTTCAGTCATGTCCAACTCTGTGCGACCCCATAGACGGCAGCCCACCAGGCTCCCCCGTCCCTGGGATTCTCCAGGTTAGAACACTGGAGTGGGTTGCCATTTCATTCTCCAATGCATGAAAGTGAAAATGAGGTCATTTAGTCATGTCTGACTCTTAGCAACCTCCTGGACTGCAGCCTACCAGGCTCCTCCCTCCATGGGATTTTCCAGGCAAGAGTACTGGAGTGGGGTACCATTGCCTTCTCCAAGAAACTTCAGGCTAAGAATGTCCAAATAGCTCTTGCTACAAAAGTCTTCATCAGCTTCTTGAATAAAGTAACAAATGAGCTGCATGTATCTCCTAGAAGTTTGGAACTGTCTCTGTCCTAGCGAAGGAACACAATTTGGTCAAAAATGATCAAGAGAACACACTTGGATTCAAGAAACAAACAAATTTATTTGTCCATATGAAGCGGAGGACAGCAGAGGATGAGATGGTTAGATAGCATCACTGACTCAATTAACATGAATTTGTGTAAACATGATAGTTAAAGACTGGGAAGCCTGACATTGTGCAGTCAGTGGGGTCATGAAGAGTTGAACAACAACAAAATTAAGCAGAATGCTTCATTCTCAGTAAAGACTATTCAGCAGAGCACAAGATGCAGGCTATCAGCACCACACTTTACTCAGCACTATAGCTTTATTCATGTAATGCCACTTGAATGAGTTGATATATAAATACCAAAGCCCCCATGGCATTACTCTTGCAGATTCACATAGCTTTCCCACCCCAGGATTTCTATTTGGATAATCAAAGATGAGTTATATCAACATTGATTCTTTATTACACAAATCCACATACCAAAGCATATACAGCTGACCCTTGAATGAAATGGATTTGAATGACACAGATCCACTTATATTGTTTTACCCCAATAAATAAATATATTATAAATGTATTTGCATTATGATTTTTTAAATAAATTTCTTATTATATAACTGATTTTGTTGTAAGAATAAGGTATGTAATACATATAATATGCAAAATGTGTGTTAATTGGCTATTGATATTATCAGTACAACTTCTGGTCAACAGTAGGTTATTAATAGTTTTGAGTTTTTGTCAAAAGTCATATGCAGATTTTTGACTGCATGTGGTGGAGATGGTCAGCACCACTAATTCCCAAGAGTTGCACCAGGATGAATAATAGGTAAGAGAAGAATGTTAATATAAAATAACTTGTATCTTGTGTGCAGAAAATGTTTCCTTGCCATTTCCAGCTTCTAGAGGTTCCCTGCGTTCCTTTGCACCTGGCCCCCTTCCAGCAATGGCATCATTCTGAACTCTGTTTGGGTTGCCACATCTCCTCCAAATCTAACTCTCTTGCCTTGTTCCTTCACATTTAAGGACCCTTATTGGACTTCCCTTGATGGTTCAACTGGTAAAGAAACTTCCAGCAATGTGGGTGATCTGGGTTTGATCCCTGGGTTGGGAAGATCCCCTGGAAAAGCAAACTGGCTACTCACTCCAGTATTGTGGCCTGGAGAATTCCTTGGAATGCGTATAGTTCATAGGGTAGCAAAGAGTCAGACATGACCGAGCGACTTTCACTTTCATGATTTCATTGTGCCTTATCAGAAAATCTAGAAAAATATCTCCATTTTAAGATACTTGATAACATCAACAAAGACAATTTTTCCATGTATGGCAGCATATTTATGGATTTTAGAGATTCTAGTCCACCTCTTGGTGGGGATAGGGCATGGCATTATTCCACCCACCATATAAAATTTGAATTATGTTATTATTTGGTAGACCGTGTAGGATACTAACCCTTTCTCGCAGAAAAGACATCTGATCAGAATATTAGGTCTATGCTATTTGACTTTTTTAAAAAGATTAAAAATTTGGTTCAAATTTAACTTAGACTATTTTATAAGCAAACTCTAAGTAACACATTATTTGTGACAAAAATCAGCATATCTTATTATCTAGGGAATCCTCCTTATCTTTGCTATTTGTATTTTGTGGATCAGATATACCAAAACTGTAATATTAAAACCAAAAAATAAAACTTCAGTATGTGATTGTTGTGAGTTTCAGTATGTCATTTAGTGACAAATATGAGAATCCTTTGATGAAATAGTGTTAAGGTATAAGTAGGGTATTATGTGACTATATAACTTGTGATTGGGGCCAGTTTAATTCTTCCTGGGGTTACATGTGAATGAAAAAATGGGTGTTAGCATTTTTATGAGGTCACAAAATGTCAGTTGTTGAATAATGACTATGAATAAATATCCTATCCACAGAATTTTAATCTTCCTCCTATTCTTCTTTGAAGGAACAGTTTTGGTAATGGATAGGTACTTTATTACCTATCATTTCATGTGAGACTCACTTTACAGATCCATTTTAACATTTAATAACAAGTTTATATTCTATGGGCTTCACCTGTGGCTCATACAGTAAAGAAACTGCTTGCAATGTGGTGTTGCAGCCTGGTGGAGCAGAGACCAGAACCTGCCCCAAGAGGAGGGCATGGCAAACTGCACCTTCCTGATTGTTCTAGTAAGTGTGCCGAAGGGACATTTTTGGGGCAGGGCATGCTCTCTGCTCCATTTCACTCCCTACCCCTGCATCCGTCTACATGCAAACAAAACAAGATATTCCTTATAAACAGCAGAGCCTGTGCTAATCAAACTCCCCAGTATCACTATCCCTACACGGAAGAACTGTATAAAAAAGATCTTCATGACCCAGATAATCATGATGATGTGGTCACTAATCTAGNTGAGTGATCACACCATCATGATTATCTGGGTCATGAAGATCGTTTTTGTACAGTTCTTCTGTGTATTCTTGCCACCTCTTCTTAATATCTTCTGCTTCTGTTAGGTCCATACCATTTCTGTCCTTTATCGAGCCCATCTTTGCATGAAATGTTCCTTTGGTATCTCTCATTTTCTTGAAGAGATCTCTAGTCTTTCCCCTTGTGTTGTTTTCCTCTATTTCTTTGCAAATCAGCTTTTATCAATTTTCAAGTTAAGGAATAGCTCTTAAGTGGCATGTAATACAAAAAAGCCCTCCTAATGTATAGCTCTCATGGATGTTGAAATAGAATCTACTTGTGACTGTGGCCACAGAAAGGAATTTCTCACTGGAGTGATCCTTATTAATATCTGCAACATCAAGTCTCCTCTTTTATTATGATGCTTTCTCACAGCACTGACAGTGTCCGCAAAGGTTCTTGCTGTTCCATCTTCTTATATTCCACCTGGAGGTTGGCAGTCTGAGTTAGATGGTCTTTTGTTGGGTCCACCTGTCTCCACTCAGTCTGACAGTGGAACATTTAATGTGGAAAGGGCAGCAGGGCGTAATCCCAAGACTATGCCTTACATTCCAGAGGGTCTGAACCAAGATGATCCTGTGACACCTGCCTAATATGCATGGAATAATGTGATATTGGCGGTTCCAGGGCAGCAGACATCTGTCTTTAACTGTGGCTCTTCTAAAATGGTGAGGTCTATGATCCCTAGAAGATAACTCATATCTATTTGTGTATATTTGGAAAATGACCAGAAATAAAGACTTAGGTATTTTAAAAGTGTTTCAGCACATCATATTAACATGACCCTATCTCAGGAGGAAGAAAGGGGCAAATAAGAGGATGGGTGCAGTTTACCTCTGGTAGGAAAGGCGAGATCAATGAAATGTGGTGGAAACAGAGGCTTCACCATCCATTTGTATAGCTTTGCTGGCTTCAGGAGGATTTAATAGTTTGTTCTTCTCTGACTTGCTACAGACTTTGTAAAACTTTGGTGTAAAATCTGAACAAAGAGACTGAAGATGAGATAAAAAAGGAAAATCTAGTGAATAAAAGGATTTACTTCAATAATTCCCAAAATCCTACCACAAGTGAAATGATCATTTCAAATACTATAAGGCAGAAAATGAATCAGCCATAGTACTAACGATTACAGTACGAGACAGTGATTCATATGAAAGGCAGCATAATTACTGTGGCTATCAGATTGGATTTCAAAATGAGGAAAGAACGTTTTAGTACTTTCTGGGCTAAGGATAAACATAATTGATTTATGAATAACATGAGAGTCCAGCTTCTCTGGCAAATATATTGTATTTCATGTAGCAATGAGCTTAAAGGCATTTTTCACATTTCTATGTGAAACTCAATATTCGCATGCCAGGGAAGTGAGGAGCAGGAGTGGCTGGAGCCCCTGAGAGATGGCAGGTCAGCATCAGACATGCCAGAGCAAGCCCATCTGCTACATGGCAGGAGCAGGATCAATGATACAGGCCAGCTTGAAAAAAGGATAGGTGATGGTTTATTTATTCATTTATCTAGTTGTTTAAAATGCAAATGTGATTTACTAGAAAGAATGAACACCCTTCTTCCTCAGAGGCTATTCTAAGAAAGTTTCTTTTAGTCCTGATTCTTAGGGAAGCTGTGCACCCCCATCTAGTCTAGAGCATAGGTAGCCTTCTGAAGTCCCTGTTGCATTCTGAGCTTCTCACCAATACTGTGTTAAAGGGCTGGGAGAAATCACATTTGGAAATATTTCATAAATGAAACTTCCAAGTCCTGTTAGGTTCTTTGAACCATTTGTACTGGCGTGACTTGGTTAAGTGGGGCTATTTATTTGAGTTAGGCTGGGATAGTGGTTAAGATCAGAGACCCATCAGACTTCCTGGGTTTGAACCCAGGTTCTGCCAAGTATAAGCTGTGTGACTTTGGGTAAGTTGAGTGGCACCTACTCTTTTGGTGATTAATATTGCTAAATGCCTGGCACAGTGCTATGTGTTTCCTAAGTAATAATCATATTTTTGATCTTTTCGATAATTCTGTGAAAAAAACGAAACATACAGGATAAGAGAAGTTCTTGCAGTTAAAAGGGACCTTGTTATTGTTGTTGTTCAGTCGTTCAGTGTCCGACTCTTTCTGCGACCCTATGGACTGTAGCCTTCCAGGCTCCTCTGTTTATGGGATTTTCCTGGCAAGAATACTGTAGTGGGTTGCCATTTCCTTCTCTAGGGGATCTGGAGTCAGGGAGCAAGCCTGCATTTCCTTGTCACCTGCGTTGACAGGCAGATTCTTTACCACTGAGCCCTGGGGAAGCCCGTAGATACCATCTAATTAAGCTCTCTCAATTTAAAAATAAAAAATGTACCTGAAGTTTTATTGCTTATTAAAATAATATGGCTAGCATCTAAATATAGTTTTCTTATTTTTCTGGCTATTTTTCCCCCATCACGTCACTCTGACTTCTTCTATAAAGAATGTAAGGAAGAAGAGTTCTTAAACAGTTTTTTATTTTTATTTTTTATTTTTTTTAATTATTTTTTTAATTTGACTTTACAATACTCTATTGGCTTTGCCATACATCAACATGAATACTGGAAATAAAAGCAAAAATAAACAAATGGGATCTAATTAAAATTAAAAGCTTCTGCACAACAAAGGAAACTATAAGTAAGGTGAAAAGACAGCCTTCTGAATGGGAGAAAACAATAGCAAATGAAGCAACTGACGAACAACTAATCTCAAAAATATACAAGCAACTTATGCAGCTCAACTCCAGAAAAATAAACGACCCGATCAAAAAATGGGCCAAAGAACAGTTTTTTAATTTAAGAAAATTGTCTATGATAAATGCAGTAGTGATATTAGGAATTGGAGTTGTATTAATTATAGAAAGACATATCAATTAAAAAAAATATCTGCTGCAATTAGGTTTAGCTGCATATAGCAGCAAGCTTCAAATTTCTTAAATAAGATNAGTTTTTTAATTTAAGAAAATTGTCTATGATAAATGCAGTAGTGATATTAGGAATTGGAGTTGTATTAATTATAGAAAGACATATCAATTTAAAAAAAAATATCCGCTGCAATTAGGTTTAGCTGCATATAGCAGCAAGCTTCAAATTTCTTAAATAAGATAAGAATTTATTTCTCTTCCATATAAAATAAAGAGATAAAAGAGTTCTAGGTTCTTTTGGTGGTTCTGTGGTCATCAGAGATCTGGGCTCCTCCTATCTCCTTCTCCTATTCTGTGGATGGCTTTCGTTCTCAAGGTCATCTCTTGACTCAGGACATTTACTGCAACTCCTGCCCTCAGGTCAGCTGTCCAGAATGCAGGAAAAAGGAAGGGAGAAAGGACAACAATATTTGATATTATTTGATAAAATATTAGATAATATTTGATAATAATATTTTAAGCAGTCTTCTAAGAAGTTCTAATATCGTCTTTTACTTACATCTCATCATTCAGAAGTTTGTCACATCTTATGCCTGGCTACAAGGGATACTACAAACTGCTTTCAACCATTATCAATTAAAATGTGAGTTCTCCTTTTGGGGAAAGAGAATAATGTCTATGAGATGGTACCTAATGATCTCTGCCATAGATAAGGATAGTTATTTCTACCCACTTTCCTCCTCACACTTCCTCACATCCATGTAGGAGAAAATTAAGTTTTTCTTTCTGAAAGGATATTGTATCTGTATGTTAGAATCTTATTGTTGCAAGAAGCAAATCAATTTGCTTAGGACTAAGAGGAAAAGTAAAAAGTTATTAAAAATGACATTGATGTTTTGTGGAACTCAAAGGTAGGAATGAAGAAATTCCAAGGAAAGCCAGGAATTGAGAACATGTTGGAAATACAGGCAGTGTTCATTTTCAATTTCCTGGCTTTGCTTCTTTCTTCTATTTTTGCACATGATTCTTCTGTCTCTAAAGACCTGTTTCTTCTCTTCCCAGCTCAATCTGCCAGTAAGGGAGTGACTAGATCTTCTAATTTACATTCTATTATAATTATTATTTTAAAATTCTCTTCCTCCTTCTTTATCTATAAAGCAACAGAATTCCTTCTCCTTACCAATTCACTGTCAGCTCCCAAACACATTGACTTTGGATGTATTTGAATATATTAGCTACCTGTATCGGAGAAGGCAATGGCACCCTATTCCAGAACTCTTGCCTGGAAAATTCCATGGATGGAGGAGCCTGGTAGGCTGCAGCCCATGGGGTCGCTAAGAGTTGGACACGACTGAGCGACTTCACTTTCACTTTTCACTTTCATGCATTGGAGAAGGAAATGGCAACCCACTCCAGTGTTCTTGCCTGGAGAATCCCAAGGACAGAGGAGCCTGGTGGGCTGCTGTCTATGGGGTCTCACAGAGTCGGACACGACTGAAGCAACTTAGTTAGCAGCAGCAGCAGCTACCTGTATAGATCGGAACCTTGAAATCTGGCTTCCAGAAAGGCTTCACAAGATCTGAGATACTATCAGTATTTGGCACTACATATAAAGCAATCTTCCATTCTCAGGTGTCTTCTCAAGTTCTGTATTTTCATTAATTGATGTCAAATGTTTCAGTGACCTCTTCACACTGATGATTCCAAATACACATTTCAATTTTAGACCTCTTTAACTTCAGGACCTTATTTTTATTTGAATATTGTTCACCTTCACTCAGTTGTTTCTTAGCATTCCTAGTACCTTCAATCTCAGCATGTCTATGATCTCTTTTTGAATTCTCCATCTTAAGCTGCATCCACCCAAGCATAAGTAATCTTCCTTTCCCTTCACTTCTACTATCAGTTAATTGCCAAGTCCTACAGAATCTGTCACCTAAAACTTTGATTTCTTATGGGTATTGCCATAAGTAATACCTTTGTAATCTTGTTTTTATAAAACTGCCTCCTAAATCTTACCCTTATCTTCAGGCTTATCTATTCTCTGCATTGTCACTAGAGTAATCTCTTAAATGTATAAATATGGTTATGTCACCTCACTACTTAAAACTCATCAGCATTTCCCTTTTACCTACAGAGCAGTGGCTAAATTCTTTGCTGGCTGTAGAAGACTGTTTATTATCTGATTCCTTTGTATCTAGCCAATCTATCTCCATCTACCCCTTCATACGCTTTGGCTTCATAGAACTACTTGAAATTCCCTAAATGGAACAGCAAATGTCACATTCTGTGATAATGACATGTTTTTATTTTCTTTCCCTCTAAAGGCCTTTATTCTGATCTGTGGTCTTGGTGACTGTCTGTTCATCTTAGACTTAGTTCAAGCCTCCTTTCTTTTCTGAGGGCCTCCCTGATCAGCATGCGGTCTCTGCTCACATACTTTCCTCTATCTTCCCTTTACATGTTAGTTTCTTTTCTTTGTTGGATCATATACCACGCATATTTGAGAAGCCAGAGAACAGACTAAGACAGATGCTATATTGTTCCCCAATATCTTGTCTGTTCTTATATAGTAAAATGATTTAATCAGGGATATACTTAACTCTTGATGAAAGTGAAAGAGGAGAGTGAAAAAGTTGGCTTAAAGCTCAACCTTCAGAAAATGAAGATCATGGCATCCAGTCCTATCACTTCATGGGAAATAGATGGGGAAACAGTACAAACAGTGTCAGACTTTATTTTTTGGGGCTCCAAAATCACTGCAGATGGTGACTGCAGCCATGAAATTAAAAGACGCTTACTCCTTGGAAGAAAAGTTATGACCAACCTAGATAGCATATTCAAAAGCAGAGATATTACTTTGCCGACTAAGGTCCGTCTAGTCAAGGCTATGGTTTTCCCGATAGTCATGTATGGATGTGAGAGTTGGACCGTGAAGAAGGCTGAGCACCAAAGAATTGATGCTTTTGAACTGTGGTGTTGGAGAAGACTCTTGAGAGTCCCTTGGACTGCAAGGAGATCCAACTAGTCCATTCTGAAGGAGANGTCATGTATGGATGTGAGTTGGACTGTGAAGAAGGCTGAGTGCCGAAGAATTGATGCTTTTGAGCTGTGGTGTTGGAGAAGACTCTTGAGAGTCCCTTGGACTGCAAGGAGATCCAACCTCCTTCAGTCCATTTTGAAGGAGATCAGCTGTGGGATTTCTTTGGAAGGAATGATGCTAAAGCTGAAACTCCAGTACTTGGCCACCTCATGTGAAGAGTTGACCCATTGGAAAAGACTCTGCTGCTGGGAGGGATTGCGGGCAGGAGGAGAAGGGGACGACCGAGGATGAGATGGCTGGATGGCACCACCGACTCGATGGACGTGAGTCTGAGTGAATTCCAGGAGTTGGTGATGGACAGGGAGGCCTGGCATGCTGCGATTCATGGAGTTGCAGAGTCGGACACAACTGAGTGACTGAACTGATGAGAGGTATATTAAATTCTACTAAGATTATGAAATTTTTTCTCTTATTTCTGCATTTTGCTTAACATCTTGACCCTGTATTATTAGGTGCATATAAGTTTAGATGTATTTTTATCTTCCAAGTGAGTTAAAATCTTTTTATAGTGACCATTTTTTCCCAAGCCATAATTTTTTATGTTCAATATAAATATGGCTGTACTATGTTTATGCTTTTGCTTTCTTTTGGCTAATAATTGGCTGATATCACCTTTTCCGTGCTTTTACTTTCAAGATGTGTATAAGAGACAGGAACCCAGGTCTCCTGCATTGCAGGCGGATTCTTCAGCAGGTGAGCCAGGAGGGAAGCCCTCAGAATTTGTTGAGACTTACTTTATTGCCCATATTATATAATTCTACTTTCATGAATAATACTTATACGTTATTTACAGTTGCATTTTCTACATCAAATTTCACTGATTAAAAGATGTATGTNGCTTTTGAACTGTGGTGTTGGAGAAGACTCTTCAGAGTCCCTTGGACTGCAAGGAGATCCAACCAGTCCATTCTGAAGGAGATCAGCCCTGGGATTTCTTTGGAAGGAATGATGCTAAAGCTGAAACTCCAGTACTTTGGCCACCTCATGCAAAGAGTTGACTCATTGGAAAAGACTCTGATGCTGGGAGGGGTTGGGGGCAGGAGGAGAAGGGACGACAGAGGATGAGATGACTGGATGGCATCACTGACTCGATGGACGTGAGTCTGAGTGAACTCTGGGAGTTGGTGATGGACAGGGAGGCCTGGCCTGCTGCAATTCGTGGGGTTGCAAAGAGTCGGACACGACTGAGCGACTGAAGTGAAGTGAACTGAAGTGAACATAATTTAATCTTTTCATGCCATCATAAAGAATGTAGCAGTGTAATAAGACAGAAACGTAGCATCTGGGCCTGCTGAGGTATGTTATGCCATATACCTTTTTCCTGTAAGTACCAACATGGCTAAACCACACTGCCAAGCATTTCTAATGTGTCTAAAATAAAAATAAATAACTTACAGAGAGCTAAGAATCTTCTCCATCACTAAACTACATGAGGGTTTTAATGTCAGTTTTGGTGCTTGGCATATTTTGCTAATCTTCTAGTTATTTACTAAGAACTTGCTAAAATACTGAATTGAGTGATGTTCACCATGTAACTCACATAGCAATTAAGTTTCATAGATCCACACTTCTATATTTCTACAACTCTGTTAAGAATTCAGTCTTTGAAAAAGAAATGGATTTTAATCATTTTATATGTTTAATCCATAGACAATTACATTTATTTCAGGCAAATGTTGAATATCTTCTTCTTTTTTAATTGTTCTAGATGAGATATGAAAATAAAATTTATAATACTGTATATGTGATTTCAAATGTGTTCTTCAATTTGTTTGTTTTAGAACAATGGAGATTAGGGTTGAAACTAAAGATGCATGAATAATTCAGTAAGTTCTGGCTAAGTGGAATTTTAGGAAATGTGTTATTTTAGATCCAAATTTTCTATAGAGCTGAGAATTCAACCTCTATAGAGCACTCACAATTTTGAGTTGAATTTTGAGTTGGTTTGGTAGGAAGTACTTGTAAACTGTATCATATGCCTCACAGTCTTCTAAAGTAATATACAAAGCATGTTTTAATGATTTTTATTAAGATGATCATTACTAACATAAATTATTGTATTATTGCAGATTATTTCCCCTATACTAAAAAGGTCTATTCTATTCTGCTAATAAATTTTACAGCAGTAGAATTTATTCACCTTCAATGTAGCTGCTTTTAGTCAGCTTTGGGTTTCAAAACAAAATAACTAATATTGTTGGAATTTTGTATACATTAAACAAAGCAAACTGATTCTGAATGAAGAACCAAATGACTTGATGATAAGCATATGGATGGATTTTGTAACCTCTATTACAATTGGTCATAGATTATTTTTAATTCATTATCTGCCTCTTTTCTGCCTTCAAAATAAATGAAGGTACTGGATGAGTTCTAAATTTTTAAAAAATTTAATATACAAAAGTAATCACTCTGCTTCAATTTATTTCTTCCTAGTTAATTCTATATTATAATTCATTTGATAAAGTTAAAATCCAAGCACTTAAGTTTTTTATTTTCTATTTTAATTGAACACTAGATGCTTTAAGAATTTCTTTGCAGTATTAGAGTTTAGCATATATATATACATATATATATACACACACATATCAGTAGTCTCTGGAAATGGTCTCCAGCATGTATATATATCAATAGTCTTTGGAAATGGTCCCATGGGTATGCTGGCATAACTTGTTTTACTGTGCTTCACTTCATTGTACTTTACAGATATTATACATTTTCAAAATTGAAGGCTTATGAAAATCATGTATCCAGCAAGTTATCAGTGCCATTTTCCCAAAGGTATTGACTACTTCATGTCCATGTCATGTTTTGGTAATATATTATTTGTTATGCTACTGTGATCAGTGATCTTTGATGTTATTACTATGGCTTGCTAAAAGCTCATATGATTGCCAGTAATTTTTAGTAATGAAGTATGTTAAAATTAAGATGTGTATACTTTTAAAAGATATGATGCTATTATATATTTGTTAAGCTATAGTATAGTGTAAGCATAACATACATCATGTACTAGGAACCCATGCACTAAGAAACCAAAATATTTGTATGACTTGCGCTATTTCAATATTTGCTTTATTGTGGTGGTTTGGAATGACATCCACCATATCATTTGCCTGTTGAGCAAATGAAAGAATACTTACTCAATAAATTTTACCAATGTTTGGCAAGAACAGTGAGAATTTTCAGTTTTTGAGCTGAGACCTATTTCTTCCACTCACATTTCCAGTTCAGCTAGAAGAAAATCTCAATCCATACTGTTAGAGCTAAAGACAAAGGGCTCCCTGTCCTGTCAATGCCCAGATGGAGAGCTCTCTTAATGAGTTGGGTAGGATGTCAGCATTTCTCATCCTGCCTTCAGGATGTGTTGCTGAGGTTAAGTCTAGGTGAGTGTAGCTGATCACTGTATAATCTCATCTTTCACTCAGCGCTCACCTATGGGACAGAAAGTCTGCCTTGGGCATGGAACTGAGCATCTTTCCTTTAGCAATGCTTCCATGTCAACAGAGGCAAGCACAGAAGATCTAAAACTATTGTTTTCTGTCCACTGAACACTTCATTGTCAACGCAGTGATGCCATCCAGTGAGAAGTGCACCACTATACCCAAGTCCAACTGCAGATCCAAGGCTCAGACATTTTTCTTGGGAGCAGAAGCAGGGTATAAAGTATAAAACAGATTTTTCTTCTTACTCTAACAGACTGCTTTATTGAAAGGGGACACGGGTTTGATCTCTGATCTGGGAACTAAGATCCCACATGCCATGGGGCAACTGAGCCCATGTGGCAAAACCGCTGAGCCCACACTCTATAGCCTGCAAGCCACAATTACTGAAACTCACCTGCCCTAGAGCCCATGCGCCACAAGAAGAGAAGCCACCACAATGATAAGTTTGCCTTCAGCAACTAGAGAGCAACCCCCTTCCTTGCTGCTACTAGAGAACCTGTGCATAGCAACAAAGCCTGTGCATCACAGTGAAGACCCAGTGCAGCCCAAAACAAAACAAAACAAAGCAAACCAACCAACCAACAAACAAAAAATCAGTGGAACTTGTAGTAAAAGACAAAAAGGAAAAGATTGGTAGAGTCATTTGCATATAAGCAACTATTGGCTGGTTAGTTGCCCTGTGAAAACCTGGGAAAGAGACAGAGAGGAAGAGCCTTATTGGGGTCCAAGCATGTCTCAACACTAACCTAAAGAATGATTCTTTTAAAGAAGTCTGTTATTGATGAATATATTGTTTTGAGTTATTTATGCTTCAAGATATTATTCATAACAACAGAGATCAGCAATTAATGGAATTTAAGAACTACCTGTGGTTAAGGAAAGAAATGGTCAAAGAGAATCGCGCTACAGGCACTGTCACTCCAGGTAAACTCAGGCATAAACAAGGCTGTGGCTCTTCAAGAACATTGAAAAGTAGAATAGATTAAAATTGAATAATCCAGTCTATCACGAAACAAATAAAAGAGATAATAATAAATTACAACAAATCTGGGGGGTGGAAGGGACAGGATTACTACAACATATTTTAGCTAAAGCAGCGGCAAATGAAAAACAGTTAACAACAAAACCCAGAAAAGAAAGGTTGATATACCAGGAAAAAATCAGGCAACAGAAAAATTAGGCACATTATAATGTGGCCTCTATTGGGAAGCTATTGAATAAAAATTGTGACATAACACAGATGGAAATCACTCATGGCCTTCAGTTTACTTTGTAGTTTTTACAATGCAAACAAATGATATTTTCCCCAAATGTAAATCATCTCCAGTCTTCTTCCTTTCTTTACCTGGATACAGATTCTCAGCTGATATACTTTTTTTCTGTCCGATGGGCTTCTTTTATAAAATTTCAGTCTTCTGGTGATAATTTCATGTCAGATTTGAATGTTTTAATATGTCATTATTTCACTTTTATTTTTAAACATATTTGTTGATTCAGAATCCTAATTGATCCATTCATCTGTCAATGGACATTTAGGTTGCCAACAAGGACATAATGTATAGCACAGGGAACTCTGTTCAATATTCTATAATAACCTAAGCGGGAAAAGAATTTGAAAAAGAATAGATACTTGTATGTATAACTGAATTCACTTGTTGTACCCTTGAAACTCACTGTATAACTGAATCGACTTGTTGTACCCCTGAAACTCACCATTGTTAATCAGCTATACTCCAATAAAAAAAGAACCACAATTTGACAGTATTATTTTTCAATCATTTTAAAGTGCTGCTCCTTTGTCTTCTGTCTTGCATTGTTTTCAATGAAAAGCCTGCTCTGCTTATATTCATTTCACTATATGTAAGATACTCTTCATCCCTTAAATGCATTTACAAATGTTTCCTTTTCTTTAGTTTACTGCAGTTTGAATATATTATTTGGCATGTCATTGTTGGTATTTATCCCAGTTGGTGTCCATTGAGGTTCCTGGACCTATGTTATGGTGTCTGTAATTTTAGAGAATTCTCTGCCATTGTGACTTCAATTATGTTTTCTGTTCTGTTCATCGTTTGTTCTACTTTGATATTCCAATTACAAATATATCTTTTAATATTATCCCACAGATCTTCTAGGTACTATTATGTTTTCAGTTTTGTTATTTTTTTGTTATTATTTTTATTTGAATCAAAGGAATATGGTATGGGGAGGGAGGAGGGAGGGGGTTCAGGATGGGGAACACGTGTATACCTGTGATGGATTCATGTTGATATATGGCAAAACCAATGCAATATTGTAAAGTTATTAACCTCCAATTAAAATAAATAAATTTATATTTTAAAAAGAATACATTAGAAGAATAAACAAAAAAGAGTATTTATTAGAAATTTTAAAAAAGTAGTGATGGTAACAGAAATGAATAATTTTACTGGCCCTAAAGTGGACTTGACATGGCTAAAGGAAGAATATTGACCTAGGTTCAGGTTCTTTGAATTTTCCTTTAGCCATGTCTAGTCCACATAAGGACCAGTAAAAGTTATTCATTTCTGTTGCTATCTTTATTGTTTTAAAATTTCTAATGAATTCTTTTTTTAAAATTTATTCATTTAACATATTCTTAGAATTGCTGTATCCCCTTACATGATCATTGTATGCTGTCTTCCTTTTCAATAGATCTATTAACATGTTATTCTTAGTTATTTTAAATTTCCTGGGTGATAATTCCAAAATCTGTGTCATAATTGAGTTTGATTCTGATGCTTGCTTTGTCTCCTCACAGTGTATTTTTTTATTACCTTTTCTCAAATCTTGTAATTTTGATTTCTGAAAACCAAATATGTAATATCAGATAAAAGAAATCCCAGTAAACAGCATTTTAGCTTAAGTATTATGTTAATCTTACTAGAATCTAGCCAATATTAGCTGTGAGTGTCTGAGGCATCAAATTTCTCTTCAGCTTTCATTTTTGTCATTACTTTATACTCTATATTGTGGAATTATCTAAGAATTCTTCCTCAAAAACCTACATCTTGCTATTCTTTCACCTGCTGTTGTTGTTCAGTCACTCTGTTGTGTCTGCTTCTTTGTGACCCCATGGACTGCAGCACACCAGGCTTCTCTGTCTTTCACCATCTCTGGGAGATTGCTCAAACTCTTGTCCATTGAGTTGGTGATGCCATCCAACCATCCTGTCTTCTGTCATCCTCTTCTCCTGTCTTTAATCTTTCCTAGCATCAGGGTCTTTTCTAACGAGTTGGCTCTACTCATCAGGTGGCCAAAGTACTGGAGCTTCAGCTTCAGCATCAGTCCTTTCAATGAATATTCAGGACTGGTTTGATCTCCTTACAGTCCAAGGGACTCGCAAGAGTCTTCTCGACCATCACAGCTTTTCAACTGTAATTCGTTATTATTATCACAAATCCCAGTTGGTGGGGTGGTTGATTTGGGGAGGAGGAGCATTCTATAATCTTCTAAATAAGTCTAAACTATTTAGTGGGACCTGTGTCTCTGTACTGTAGACTTCAAAATGATCTCCAACTCCCACCCAACCCCTGCCTCTTCAATTCAAACAGCTTTTACTCCTTGCTGATTTTCCTGGCAACATTCCCAATCTATTTTCTTGAATTCCTGTTGAAATGTGTTTCTTCTTCCCTGCTTAGGTAAGACAGGAAAGCCTAAGGGGCTGAAAGAAAGTTGAAGTTGCTGAGTCATGTCAGACTCTTTGTGACCCCATAGACTACACAGTCCTTGGAATTCTCCAGGCCAGAATACTGGACTGTGTAGCCTTTCCTTTCTCCAGGGGATCTTCCCAGGCCAGGGATGGAATCCAGGTCTCTTGCATTGCAGGTGGATTCTTTAGCAGCTGAGCCACAAGAGAAACCTCAAGGGGCTGGAGGTGGGTAAAACTTCTTTCTCCCAGCTGAGATATGGTCTTTGAATTGAGCTCAGGTAAATAGCAAGGAGAGACAGAAAGCCTTTCTCAGGTATCAATGCAAAGAAATAGAGGAAAATAACAGACTGGGAAAGACTAGAGATCTCTTCAAGAAAATTAGANTAGATCTTTAATCCATTTTGAGTTTATTTTTGTGTATGGTGTTAGAAAGTGTTCTAGTATCATTCTTTTGCAAGTGGTTGACCAGTTTTCCCAGCACCACTTGTTAAAAAGATTGTCTTTTCTTCATTGTATATTCTTGCCTCCTTTGTCAAAGATAAGGTGTTCATAGGTACATGGATTTATCTCTGGGCTTTCTATTTTGTTCCATTGATCTATATTTCTGTCTCATCACTCATTATGAGAGAAATGCAAATCAAAACCACAATGAGGTACCATCTCACATCGGTCAGAATGGCTGCTATCAAAAAGTCTATAAGCAATAAATGCTGGAGAAGGTGTGGAAAAAAAGGAACACTATTACACTGTTGGTGGGAATGCAAACTAGTACAGCCACTATGGAGAACAGTGGTGGAGATTCCTTAAAAAGCTGGAAATAGAACTGTCATACGACCCAGCAATCCCACTGCTGAGCATACACAGCAAGGAAACCAGAATTGAAAGAGACACATATACCCCAATGTTCATCACAGCACTGTTTACAATAGCCAAGATGTGGAAGAACCCTAGATGTCCATTGGCAGTTGAATGGATAAGAAAGCTGTGGTACATATACACAATGGAATATTATTCAGCCATTAAAAAGAATGCATTTNTGTTTTTCCATTGGTCTGCATTTCTGTTTTTGTGTCAGTTAGCCTGTTCTTTCTGTTTGTGTTTCCCCAGATGTAGAATGGGTATCAATACTTGACCCATACGATGCAGGATTTTTATGAAGATGAAACTAAAATGTGAGGTTAAAAGTAAAACCTACTTATGCTAGGATTTTGTGTTTGGCATTATATATATATATATATATATATATATATATATCTTTTACTAATATGTGTGAAGATATATATATATATATATATATATATATATGCCTTTTACTAATATGTGTGAAGATTCCTCAGATGTCTGGAGCCAACTTTAAAAGTCTCCTTGACGTCATTTAATCTAAGCATCCTTTCACTGATATAATCATTTTAGCAGCAGCCATCATTGCTGCTTCTTTGTATTCATATCTTTGTTTAAATACCTTTACTTGAGTGTGGGCAGGATCTGTGACTTTCTTCTAAACAAGTAGATTATGGCACTGGTGACAGGGTGTTCATGATTATGTTACATGAGAAATAATGCCTGTTTGGCATGGAGACTCTCTTTCCCTTTCGCTGGCTTTGATGAAGCAAGTTGCCATTGTTGTGAGCTGCTCACATGGAAGGTTATGCAGCAGGAAAACGGGTTTTGGTCCAACTACTGCCACCAACTGTGTGAACTTGGAAGTATTAAATAGATTCTGCCTCAGTCAAGCCTCAGGTAAGACTGCAGCCCTGGTTGACACCTTATTTATAGCAGCCTCTGAGACCCTAAGCAGAGAACTCAGCTAAGCTGGCCCACAGAATTTGTGAGATAATAAATGTGTGGTGTTTACGACCACAAAGCTTATGGTAAACTGTTACCTAGCAATAGATAATTAAGACAGAGACTAAAACATTGAGACTGGCAATGGTTTGACAGATCTTTCAAACACAGGAAATCAAGATTGAAGGATTAATGGACTGGAAGTTATGTAACTGAGAAGATATTTCTAAACCAATGAGGAGATTTTAGAAAAGCTATCTTAAGCTCTATAAAAACTTGTCTTAATATAATTATGAACAATGCTAAATATCAGTTCACATGATAAGCATAGGAGAGAATTTTCACTACGTTTTCATGTTCTAAGAAATATACAAAAGCACACAGAATTTTACGAGGCCTCAAATAATGGTAAGAAATTGATTAAATGGTCAAAGCAATATGAAAGAAGTTGCATCTGAGGTAAGATAAATAGCATAAGCAAAAGTGACTGAGATAGTGTTCAAAATGTATTTGAGAGAAAATGATCAGAATATCTGGATGGTCCCACAGTTTCAGGAATGGAGACAGTATGAGGAAGACAATGGTTAAGGAACACAGGTTATTTTATAGAATACCTCCAATGCAAGGCAGCAAGCCTAAATGTGTTCCTTTGAACCCATGGTCTTTGCTCCCCTTTCCCTACCGTAATCCAAGTATCTCTCCCTTCATCTGTTTTAAAAAATGTTTCACTTAAGTGAAAGTTTCCATAGGTAAAAACAATATGTGAATTTGTTATACTTTAGAAAACTGGAGGCTTTTGTGTTATTTTTCAACAGTTGCTATTAGAGTTTTATTTTACAATTCATCTGGCTGTAGTTTTCAGGTGGGGTTAAAGGGGGGCATAAATTAAAGTTATGGAGACCAGTTGGAAGGCTATTGTAGTTTTTTACCCTCTGAAATGGATTCATTGATGTAGGCAAAATAGGATTTTACAGTAGGATTCAGGGATTGAATAGTACTTAATTCATAGCTTTGCACACTTGAGACTCTCAATAAATATATGCTGAATTGTAGGGACTTAACAATAGGATTTAGATTCAGATGAAACAAAAATTTGCTAAAGAAAAATGTGTGCATTAACCACATTAAAAAAGTGAGTGTGGGGGAGCCAGATGGAGATATTTTGTAAAGGTAGGAAGAGTTTTTTATCATTATGATGAAAATGTGATTAGAAACTTGATATTATAGTCTCAAATCTAATGGAACACATTGTTTTGGTATATGAATGTTCTAAATGCAATTTTTGCAATAAACTGTAAACTCTTTTATTTGTTTAAGTAAAATCTGCAAAGTTCTATAAGATGAATTGTTATTTTGAAAGTTAAGGGAAACTAAATTATATGTATTTGAGGAATTTACCCACATTCTTGAGAATTGGCTCAAAGCCAAGGTTTACAAGATTTACTTTTTTCTAGAAACAGAAAATTTGAAGGTTCAATAAACTTTACTAAATGATAGCTATCATTTATTTATTTTTTAAAAAGGGAATGGAGGTTTACAAGTTTTCAAAGGTAGTCCCTTAAAAATAAAAACATTTTCTGGGAATTTTCTATATGCATAATGAATATTTAAAACCAGAATCTCTTTACTCAGGTATCCTAGTTCTTTTCAAGGGAATTGAGGATCTATAGGAATTATATATTTTAAAAATTTTCTTTAGTTTCTAATTAATAACAATGTTAACTTCACAAAGCAAATGGGTAAACATTAACTTCCTGAAAATAACTTGTTTTTCATGAACTAGGAATAGTGCACAGACACAATGAGAGCTCAATTCATTTGACTGACTGGTGTTAGAAAACAGAAATAGATGTCAATTATGGTTGGAATAATTTCTCTTTATTGAGGGGTACATCAAATACAAGGCTCCATTTTAATCTGTCCATCCCCAACTTTAATTTATTTCCTCCAAAACAAACATTTAATAAAATCCCATCTCAAAAATAATCAGGGGAATACTGTTTACATTTACACTAAATTTTCTTCTGTATTTTTTTTTACAATGTCTTCAGAAAATGTCTGTAAGTGTATAGCCTTTTTCCAATTAATTATGCATTAGTTTTTGAATTCGAGTAACCCCTGGATTCTTTCTGCTTAATAGTGATTCTTTCTCCAAGAGGTTGAGAATTTTAAAATCCTGCTGACCAATAGATGGAAAAGTGTTAAATCTACAAAGACACATTCTGAGCCCTTCAGTTCAGTTCAGTTGTTCAGTCAAGTCTGACTCTTTGCGGCCCCATGGACACCAGACTTCCCTGTCCATCACCAACTCCTGGAGTTTGCTCAAACTCATATCCATCGAGTCGGTGATACCATTCAACCATCTCATCCTCTGTTGTCCCCTTCTCCTCCTGCCTTCAATGTTTCTCAGCAGGGTTTATTTCCATTCAGTCAGCTCTTCATGTCAGGTGGCCAAAGTATTGGAGTTTCAGCTTCATTAGTCTTTCCAATGAATATTCAGGACTGATTTCCTTTAGGATCGACTGGTTTGATCTCCTTACAGTCCAAGGGACTCTCAAGAGTCTTCTCTAACGCCACAGTTCAAAAGCATCTTTGACATTCAGCTTTCTTTATAGTCCAGCTCTCACATCATACCTGACTACTGGAAAAACCATAGCTTTGACTAGATGGACTTTTGTTGGCAAAGTCATATCTCTGCTTTTTAATATGCTGTCTAGATTGGTCATAACTTTTCTTCCAAGGAGCAAGTGTCTTTTAATTTTCATGGCTGCAGTCACCATCTGCAATGATTTTGCTGCCCAAGAAAATAAAGTCTGTCACTGTTTCCATTGTTTCTCCATCTATTTGCCATGGAGTGATAGGACCAGNTGCTGTCTAGATTGGTCATAACTTTTCTTCCAAGGAGCAAGTGTCTTTTAATTTTCATGGCTGCAGTCACCATCTGCAATGATTTTGCTGCCCAAGAAAATAAAGTCTGTCACTGTTTCCATTGTTTCTCCATCTATTTGCCATGGAGTGATAGGACCAGATGCCATAATCTTAGTTTTTTGAATACTGAGTTTTAAGTCAGGTTTTTCACTCTCCTCTTTCATTTTCATCAAGAAGCTCTTTAGTTCCTCTTCACTTTCTGCCATAAGGCCCCTACTATGTGAAAAAAAATCCACATAAAATATGATTTTTTTCCTTTAAGAGAATAATTTCTAAAATATTTCCCCCTTTGCTAAAAAAGACATACTAGTCATAAATTTAAAGGAAAATAACGGAATGCTGAAAGACTGGTGTACCTTGAAGATAAAAATCAGGTATTTGAACCAAATTATATGTTATTTTTTGATGGCTAAATTTATGTGACTAAAATAATTACTTTCCCAACTTTTAAACATGTGCGCAGACATACATACAACTGTTATGGTTGAGTGCTATTGTTATTCTTGCTGAACTTTCTTTTCAACACAGCCCCCCTTATAATCTCATAGAACTGAGGGTGTCAATAAGATCATCTTTACAGTTGCTTCACTTGAAATGCAGAGAACTGATCTGCAATTCTGGAAGTCAGTAGAAAAGAACAACCTGGAAGCTGGTGAATACTATAGCTATCTCAATGTGACTGAGGACAAAAAAAGTGAGATAAATCTAGGGGTGATGGTCTAGAATTATTTTCAGCTTTGTATTAGGAGAGCAGAGAACAGATCACTCCCATCACTGGGTGGTAGAGAGATCATACCTGGAATTCAATCTGCTGTTTTGTGAATTCTCAGAAAAGAAATCTTTAAAGGAAACCCAGAAATGAGAAATAATAAGAGTAGAGGGAATGGAAGGATCCATTTGTGAGGAGAGATTAAGGCAACTAAATGTGTTCAGTTAAGTGAAAACTAAGTGGGCCCTGATAACAAGTTATGCATATTTGTGAATCCTAAATGAAGATAAGACGTATTTAGTATAAAATGCCTGTAATAAGAATATGGCTTACAAGGAAATTCTAAGGAACTTATAATTTTTTCCATGAAAATATTACTTTTCACAAAGTAGTAACTATAGAATGATTTTATAAAATGAATTTGAGATTGCAAGCTTCTTGTTTTTTTTGTAAGCTTCTTGAAGTTACCATTCAATATATATATATATATATATAAGATTTTACAGTACCTTATAAATCCTTATTCTTGTCAGCTAGGAACTGTTAGGAATCATCATACAGCATCGAATTACAGTTTGGAGATAAAAAAAGAATATCTAAAATAATAGTTCATAAACTTTTGGTCTCAGGGCCCCTTTATACTTGTAAACACTGTTAAAGTTCCCAAAGAGTGCTTGTTTGCATGGCTTATAGTAATGGATATTTATCATATTAGAAATTAAACTGAAGATAATTTTGATATATTTATTCATTAAAAATAATTATAAGCTCATTACATGTTAAAATATAGAACATACTTTTTAAGCTAAATATAACTATAGAGGAGAAAAGTATTGTATTATGTTTTTGCAAATCTCTTTCAATGTCTAGTTTAATAGAAGACAGAGACTTCCAGAGACTTCTAGAAGACACCTGGAGCTCTATTCAGTATTGCAATGTGTTGTTTTAGGTGTGAAGTATATGTAGAAAGTCCAGCCTCACACAGATATGTAGTTGGTGAAAAGCAAGGTTTCTAAAAATAATCTTTTCATATAATTGTGAATATCCTTTTTGATACCCACTAAAACTTGACTAATTGTAGGTTTTTGCAGGTTATCTGCAATATGGAATCTGATACCACACTAGTAAACTTTTAATACTCTCTTATATTAAAATGCATTGGTCTGTCTCATATTTTTAATGGATCTTTCATGGTTTTGTAATGTTATACATTGGTTATTTGGAAAAAACTTTTTCTGAGTTATTCAGATCTTCTGAAGGCTGAACTATTTTATCATATGATGTCAAAAATTCATGTTTCTAAACACTACCAGTGATCTCATCAGAAGATCTTTAAGTTTTAGAAAACCGTCAAACTTATGGTGGTGGATATAAGTTTAAAATTTTTTTAAATTTTTTCTGAAAGCTGAAATCTTATCATTGGCCATAACTACTATTCCACTGTTTTTCTTGAAGTGACAAACTCACTTGGTTCAAGAAAATATTTCCCCAATCTCAATCTGAATAGCCATAGATTGTCTGTCATTCATTTTATTCTAAAAAAGTAAAAAATAGTGTTCCATAGTAAAGAAAGTTAGCTCAGCTCCTAATTCAAATAATCATACAAGTGCTTTTCCTCAAGTCATCAAGTTTAGTGTGTTACCAAAATGCTTTATGTATCTTTCCCATTTCATCACACAGAATATGAAAAAGACGCATATTCACAAGTCAAGTGTTAATATAGTTCATATTTTTTATGGCCTCATCAAGAACATTCTAAAGTGGAATTGACACTTTCTGTTTTTGTTATTTCTTATTGCCAGTGCCGGGAGGTGAAGAGCACAGTGGCTCCTGATACAGTTTGGTGCCACTGCTCTGGTTCATGCTAAGGCACGAGAAGTTTTATCTACCATCGCTTCCAGTGTCAACACTGTGCATGCGTGTGTGCTAAGTCACTCAGTCATTTTCGACTCTTTGCGACCCCCATGGACTGTAGCCTGCCAGGCTCCTCTGTCCATGGGATTCTCTAGGCAAGAATACTGGAGTAGGTTACCATTTCTTCCTCTAGTCAACACCGTGAAAAAGTCAAATAACATCTTAGTATAATTATGAAACTAGCCTGGCCTCATATATTCCCTGGTAGTGTCTCAGGGACCTCTAGTTTTGAGAAACCTTTTCGATTATGAATCATGGGGCATTTACAATGAAGACAGCCAATTCCTTTTTTATCCTTTGGTCCCTGAACCCAGGTATCATTTCTATGTGAAAAATAGTATCATATGTGGGTGATGAATTCAGAGTGCATACCACATGCTAGAGCATCTCATACCTTGGGAGGCATTTTCTCACAACAAAGCCTGCAACTGAGTTTTCAATAAGCTGTTCTAGCATGAAGCCAATAAACAAACTCTGGGCTGAGTAAAGATGTGTAAATGGCCCCAGTTTCCTTTTGGAGATGGTAGAGAGGAGATTTACATTACTAAATGGTGATGCTGTAGGCATCTTCTTTCTTCTGCCTATCATAAGCATCCCTTTTATTTGAGAGGCCTTGGTTTTGGAAACTGAACTAGAGAAATTGGGTGAGGGGTCAAGACTTTCCAGTGTGGACATGAAAGTCAATTCTTCTTGTAAGGTTTAGAGATTTTTTAAAAAATTCTACAGATGTTATTGGGTTGCTCATCTTAAATTTTAGTCCCAAGAATCCAAGAAGGTTTAGAAATTACTCCTTTCAACAAAAAATTGAGAAATGTACTGTCGAAGGGCATACTGCTGCTGCTGCTAAGTCACTTCAGTCGTGTCCGACTCTGTGCGACCCCATAGACAGCAGCCCACCAGGCTCCCCTGTCCCTGGGATTCTCCAGGCAAGAATACTGGGTTGCCATGTCCTTCTCCAATGCATGAAAATGAAGAGTGAAAGTGAAGTCGCTCAGTCGCGTCCGACCCTCTGCAACCCCATGGACTGCAGTCTTCCAGGCTCCTCTGTTCATGGGATTTTCCAGGCAAGAATACTGGAGTGGGGTGCTGTTGCCTTCTCTGGACGGGCATACTAACATTCTGTAATAATGGTTTTCACTAGGTTAGAACTGAAGATGGGAGAGGCCACCATTGAAAGAGCTTCTTGTACAATGAGGGACACAGGATGCAGTTGCACCACTTCATCTTGGTGGCCATAATTAAATGATAGCTAGATGGTTACCAGAAGGTTTTGAGTACAGTAAACTTTGAGAGTACCTACCTATTCTTTGGTTTGCTTCAGAATGTCTCTCTCATCATCAATACATCACTAAAAACTTTTTCCTTTTCTTCATGCTCCTCAAATTCTTTTATAGTATTTTAATTTGTTTGAAAATGTTACAATTCAAATGTGTAAAGAAATTTTCTCCTTAATATTTCAGAAGAGTAGACAAGGATATACTTTATCCAATGAGGTTTATATATGAAAAATTATATAGCAGTCTGTAGAAAAAAACAGACCTCCCCAAATTTATTACTTCAACAAAATGGTAAAATTCAGATTACTTCAAATATAACCTAAAGTGTGAGATAATTTGAGGTGTGAACATGAGGTATGAAATCAGACTTTTTTTCTCATGATGTAATCATCGGTTTCCTAAAGTCAAATTGGAGGTCGCCAAACATTTTTTCTGTAAAGGAGATAATAAACATTTTAGGCTTTGTAAGCCATATGGTTTCTATTGCATCTACTCAGCTGTGCTCTTATAGCAGGAAAACAGCCATAGATAGTATGCAAGTAAATGGGTGTGAGTTTTAATAAAATTTTATTTACAAAAGAAGGCAGCAGGCTTTATTTTGCTGACCCTTGCCCTAAAACTCATGCTTTACATTCTAGCATCACCAGCTCAATCTCATGTTTTTTGTTTTTGTTTTTTGCAAATCCTTTTGAATGATATACCCACAGCCTCTAGTTATTCACTATCTGCTCTCTTATCTATGCTTAAATTTTTGATTCCTAATCTCTCCTCATGGAAACTTTTATTTATATCATTCATCCTTTCTTATTATTTACTGGTCAAATCTCTTGCATTTGGAATCCTAGCTTGCCTTGATATCTTAGCTATATTAGGGTCTGAGTCAAGACATGGATGGGCCACTTGACAGCACATGCTGTCCTTTCTGAAAGATAGTATTAGAAAGATATCTGAAAGATAAATTAATGGATATATTCAGAACTACAAGCAGCTAGTTTGATTATTGTGTGAGTTACTGGTCTGTATCCTCCTAGTATCAACTAATAAGAAATTGATATTATCTGGGGCTCATAACTGATGTAGCCGAGGCAAAGTTAGATTACTCTGAGAAAATCTCTGATTTCCAGAAAATATGAGCAAGGGCATTAGAGGGTGGAAAAGAAGATAAACATGAGTAGGTCAAGCAAAGCTCTCTTTAGAGGTGGAGAGTGAGGATGTGGGAAAGGTAACAAAGTCTACGAGTATAAATTTTTTAATAAATTTCATTACAATCCCACAGTTAAATGCAGATCACTTAGATAGTGCAATAAAGCACTATCTTAATTCCTAAGTAAAATTTGACTACTGATTTACCATAATTTAAAAGATAAAATACACTATCGGTATGATAATCCATTGAATTATTCAAAAGATAATTAATACTCTCAACACTAAATGTAATATGATTTTTGCCATCTTCATTTCCTTTTTTTCATATGTAAAATTATACAGCTTAGTTTGTCTGGATAGCTTATTTCAATTTTGAAAGAAAATAATTTTTTTTTCTTTTCCCCTTTTCCACTTGAATAGTTTTCCCTTCCCACTGCCCATGTTTAATGTGCATAATGCATGATGTGGTAAAGGAAACTGTCAAGAACAATTAGATCAAATTAAAAATATCCAACAGAAAGTATCCATTGCATATTTTGCAAAGTTTGTGGCTTTTTTATGAAGCAAGTGTAAAACTAAAACAGAAGTTCTTAGTCTTTTACTATTGAGTCCCTACCGCATGGCTTGTACAGATTTCTGAAGTTGGTTGTTTTCTGGTCTATCTTCCATGTATATTGAATTAATTTTCTTGGCATTTTGCTGATTGTTCCAGGGCCTTTTCATCTGAAATAAAAACTCAGAAAATGTCATTTACTTACTGCTTTTAGAATAAATTTTAAAGTTTCTTCCATTTTGTGATCAATCAGCATCACTGCTATATTCCATAGAATGCTTTATTCTCATGTGATTACCTTGGAGATGCCTCCAGGAGCAAATCATGGTTGTTGTATAATTCATGCACTGGAGTCAAAGTACTCAAAAAAAGAACAATCCTAGACAATTCTTTGGCTATTAGACTGTGTAAAATGAAGTTTATGTGTTCATTGGTTTGTTTCTTCAATGACAAATATTATTAAATATTTACCATAAAGAAAGACTCATGCTGAGATGGGGATGAGGAAGAGATAAAAAGATGCATATGATATTACCCTTGTCCTCTGAGTACCAGAGAATTTTAGATCTTGAATGCATGACCTGGATAACATATTTCAGTTCTGAAGAACAGTGACTTTTTTTTGTTTGTTTTTTTGTTTCCCTCTCCTCCTTCAGCAACTTTTACTACCCACCACTACCCATATTTAATGTACAAAATGTACAGTGTGGTAAAAGAAAACAGTTGCAACTAGAAACCTACTTCAACCTTCCGTTAGATAGGAGGAAAGTCATAGCTCAAAGGTTTTATGTGGCATACTAATGTCACATGACTTCTGGTTCAATTAGATTTGAATTCATGTTCTAATAGAGGAATTTTTAACTTCTTAAAAAATTTTATGCTGACTAAAATTTAAGATTGATATTGCATTAAATCACTTTGTAGGGTCTGAGAATTAGATTAAGAAATTTTAAACTTTATTATTTCTTTCCAAAGACATTCATAAAATGAATTGTTCTTTGCACAAAGAGGTAAGGAATATTAACATGTATTTAATCTATTGGTGGCCCACTAAATCATAGAAGTAATAAATGCAAACTATTTTCAAAATGCTTTAATAGAATGCTTTATTTATATGTGATAGTCAGGCTTTATTTTCCCCCACCTCCCACTGATACTGAATGGTTTTACTGGTAATCTAGGTAGATGAAAAGCTTTAATTAATAGCTATTGATTATTGAATGTCTACAATGTATCAAGTGCTTTATATGTAGTCTCATTTAATCATCACAAGAGGAAATATTATTATTTATTTTTTAAACATATGAGAACTTTTGGCTCATAGAAGTTAATTGGCTCAGAGAGGCTAAGTAACTTCTCAATGTCAAATAAACATGACCTAACAAATGTCATGGAGAAGGCAATGGCACCCCACTCCAGTACTCTTGCCTGGAAAATCTCATGGACGGAGGAGCCTGGTGGGCTGCGGTCCATGGGGTAGCTAAGAGTCGGAAAGGACTGAGCGACTTCACTTTCGCTTTTCATTTTCATGGATTGGAAAAGGAAATGGCAACCCACTCCAGTGTTCTTGCCTGGAGAATCCCAGGGACGGGGGAGCCTAGTGGGCTGNGGTCCATGGGGTAGCTAAGAGTTGGAAAGGACTGAGCGACTTCACTTTCGCTTTTCATTTTCATGGATTGGAGAAGGAAATGGCAACCCACTCCAGTGTTCTTGCCTGGAGAATCCCAGGGACGGGGGAGCCTAGTGGGCTGCCATCTATGGTGTCGCACAGGGTTGGACACGACTGAAGTGACTTAGCAGCAGCAGCAGCAGCAACAAATGTCAAAGGTGGTATTCAATGCCATGGTCTGTCTAATTATAAAGCTTGCACATATTCTACTCTTTATCCAACCATTCATTCATTCCATATATTTTTTTTCCAGAAAGAATTCAAGGCAGTTTGATAAGGAGACTCTTACAAAACACTGTAATAATGGGGAAGAATGATCATTGATGAAAGGGTCCTTAGAAACCTTAATATTAATAGTGCTAGAATATTTTATAGGATCCCTACAGTCCTAATGCTTCCATGTTAACAGAGCTTGCCAACAGTTCATTTTGATCTTAGTTCTTGCCAGGTGGATAGGAAAGAATGTTAATTTCCCTTGTTCCTTGGGGCAGTTTCTTTTGTCTCCTAGTGGCTTTCAGGCTGATAATCTTTATGTCCTGATTTATTTTTGTATTCTTTACAGTCTTGCTCTTGAGTATACTCGAAACATGGAAATATGTAGACAGCTGATCTCAAATAGGAAGGGCCAAGATAAAGGGTTAACTAAATAAAGATAGGACTCCTTTAAAGTCAGTGACATTATAAAAAGTTTACCCACCTCCATGACCTTGTGGGATTGACAAGGTGATTCCCTGATCAAGCATAAACCTAGGAGAAGTTGAAGGTTTAATCCAGCTCAGTAACTGACTTGCCTTGTTGTCTCTCTTAATACTGTCAACAGCAGTCTCCTAACTGTGAAGGACAATTAGCTCTCTAACCACTGTTTTGATGCCTCAGTTTCCTTATCTGTACACTGGAAATCATATTATGAGCTCAACTTGAAAGAATGTGTGTCATGCTCAGAAATATAAAGTATTTAGAGTAAAAAATGGTAACGGTAAATGTCCTAGAATCTCTAGATATACAAAAGTTAACTTATATACTTCTGCACAGGCTCTTGTTCAAGCTGTATATATTTATATAAGAAAGTGGGCAGTAATGTGGATGATTAAGACTTTGAAAATAAACCAAATAGACCTGACCTTTCCCATGTGTCTCATCAAGTATTTGATGTTGATTGATATTGATCTCAACTGATGAGAATCTTCTTGTTAGCTAATCAGAAGAAAGAAAAAAAGAAAAAGTTTGCAAAAAGAAAAGTTTTTTTTCTAGAAAATTGGTCAGTAAGGGAATTGCCGCCTGTGAGACAAGAATATAAGTAAATATATTCTCTGGAAGTGGGTTCTACTGACTGAGCTCATGTTTCTGTGTGGCCTTTATTAGGGCATCATGTTCTGTANTGTTTGCTCTCCGAATCACCCTGTTGATCTGTTGTGCTTACTTAATATCACACATCTCACCACGGGAAACAGGCTGCACGTCAGACTTGTTTCCAGCAGGAGACGCAGGCCAGCGCCTGGAACGCAACAAGTGCTCAAAAGAGCAGTTTCTTGACTCTCGTGACTAATTCCTTTTCTCCAAGAAGAGAAAAAGGAGATGTCTGTTTGGATTGGTCACATAAGATTTAGGTTGAAATAACTTCCCGGAAGAGATGCTGGATTGGACAAAGGAGGCATCGATTTTTGCTTCTACATGGGAAAGTTTTCTCTGTCCCTGACAAAATGGAAGCCTCCGTGGGGAGTTGAGGGGAGNTTGGTCACATAAGATTTAGGTTGAAATAACTTCCCGGAAGAGATGCTGGATTGGACAAAGGAGGCATCGATTTTTGCTTCTACATGGGAAAGTTTTCTCTGTCCCTGACAAAATGGAAGCCTCCGTGGGGAGTTGAGGGGAGAATGGATACGTGTATGTGTATGGCTGACACAACATTGTTAATCTGCTGTGCCTGCCTGCCTGCTGAATCGCTTCAGCCATCTCCGACGCTTTGCAACCCTGTGGACTGTGGCCTACAGGCTCCTCTGTCCATGGGATTTCAATATAAAATAAAAAGTGAAATGCACCCGCCCACACATGTATATATAGAATGCTGAATTTGGAAAGTTAGGATCACAATAGTTCCTCTTCCTTTAAGGGATCCTGTGATGCTTAACTGAGAGAATCCTTATAAACCTGACATGGCAGTACCAGGCACAGAGTTAAGCTTTTGGTAACTGTTAGCTAGCATTAGTCTTTCATTATTTATTGCTAGATTACTCACAACAGTACTGATGTTGACGGTGGGGGTGTAAGTCAGAGTTCTCAAGAGAAACAGCATTCATATAAAGAGAGATTTGTTATGAGGAGTTGGCTTGTGTGATCTGGAGGCTGAGAAATCCCACAACCTACCATCTGCAAGCTGAGGAACCGGAAAACTTACAGCATTAATTACTGCTTGGACAGAAAGTCCTGACAACAAGGAATGTCAGTGATGGAAGTCACAGTCCAAGGGCAGGAGCAGACTGATGTCCAGCCTGCCTGAGGGAGAGAGAGAGAGAGCTTCCCTTCCTCCACCCTTTTGCTCTACTCAGACCCTCAGTGGATCGGGTCATGCTTCCCCTCCCCACGTTGGGAAGAAAAATCTACTTTTAGTTTCTCAGGTAGTAAAGAATCCACTAGCTAAGGTAGGAGATGCAAGACATGAGGGTTCCATCCCTGGGTCGGGAAGGTCCCCTGGAGTAGGACATGGCCACCCACTCCAGTGCTCTTGCCTGGAAAATCCCATGGACGGAGGAGCTTGGAGAGCTTCAGTCCATGGGGTCGCAAAAGGTCAGGCCAGACTGAGCAGCCGAGCACACACACACACACACACACACACACACAGAGGCTACCAACTAAAATGCGAATCTCATCCGAAACCCTCTCACAGACATATCAGAAATAATACTTAACTAAATTTCTGGGAATCGCATGACACAACCAAGTTGACAGACAAAGTTACCCATCACAATTATGCTGAAATATCATCACAGGGAAGATTTAATCAACACAAAGGAGAGTCCATTGACCAGAAAGAGATTTAACTTGGCTACATTAATCTACAACTTCTTGCAACATTTCAAAATTAAAATGTCAAAAACCTGTGTGTCTGTTAGTCACTTATTCACGTCTGACTCTTTGCAACCTCTTCCGCTAGGCCCCTCTGTCCATGGGATTCTCCAGGCAAGAATCCTGGAGTGGGTGGGTCTCCTGCATTGCAGGCAGATTCTTTACCATCTGAGCTGTATAAACCTAGCTCAAGACATAATTGCACAGATTATTAAGATAGTCTGTTTGGTATGAAAGTAGGATTGTGCCCATTGTGTGTGAATTATGACTTCATCAAGAACTAGGAGGCTATAACAGACCCAGCAGGTGGAATGCCACAGGAAGCAAGCTCAGAAAGCTCTTTCAGATCACGTGTTTGCCTCTGGGTCATCGGCTTGTCGTTAGGAACATTATTTCTGAGCATTACATTAGTGCTTGCTTAGATATTTCTGTGTCAGGGGAATCATGCCTATGCTAGCTCATTTGACAGCATTTTATTCTGTACCTTTAATAAGCCTGCTCTTTAAGAAAATGTATATTTCAGATTCCTTATACGTACAAAGCACAAGATATGCAGGCTTGATTCTTAAGCTTTCTTCGGGTACAGTGATGAGAAATGTGATCCTTCTTAAGTCCCGCTCTTTAAGCAAAGTTGAGAATTTGTTGCTATTTCTTTTCTCGTTGAGAGTATTTTACTTTCTACCCAGGTGTGTCTTGCCTTTCAGAAGGTTGGAGCGGGGGGGGGGGGGCGTCCCAGGTGAGGGATCCTGAAATATTGCCTCACTGGTTCACTGCATGCCAGGGCACGGGACTGACTTTTGCACAGTAAAATTCTGATGGCTTCCTCAAAGGGGCCAATTTCTTCAGATGAACAGGTGCTCTTTAACGTCAGAAGAATTGTGTGGTTAAAAAAAGGTCTTTAAAATTACAGACATCAAAAAATACATTTTAAAGCACAGACTCTGAAATTCAAAATAAAAGGAGTGTAGTAAACGAAAAATCACAGTTTATATTAAATGTCCCTCTCAGTGTAACATACATTAGGTAATGAACCCCCAGGGATATGGAAACAGTGGATGTTCACGTTATTTATGTGATGTATTTACTTTGAACTATTTCTACGTGGGGCTTTCCAGGTGAGATGTGGGCTTCCCTCGTGGCTCAGTTGGTGAAGAATCCGCTTGCCAATGCAGGAGATGTGCATTTGATCCCTGGATTGGGAAGATCCCCTGGAGAAGGAAATGGCAACCTACTCCAGTATTCTTGCCTGGAGAATCTCCATAGACATAGGAGCTTCGTGGGCTGCAGTTCATGGGGTCGAAAAGAGTTGGAAACGACTAAGCGACTAAGCACACACATTTCTACATGGGAAATAAAAATCTAATGTTTTATGTTCTTTTTAAACATTATTTAAGTTTGTTATTGAATCGAGCAATGGCTCAGCTAATATTTTATTCTCTTGCCCAAAGAAACAAGTAAGCACTGGTCAGCATTTATATTTTATTGGATCTTTTGTTGGATCTTGCTGAAGCTGAAGCCCCAAAACTTTGGCCACCGGATGCAAAGGTCTGACTCACTGAAAAAGACCCAGATGCTGGGAAAGATTGAGAGCAGAATGAGAAGGGGGTGACAGAGGATGAGATGGTTGGATGGCATCACCGACTCAATGGGCATGATTTTCAGCAAACTATGGGACATAATGAAGGGCAGAGAAGCCTGGTGTGCTACAGTTCATGGGGTCACAGTGAGTTGGGCATGACTTAGCAACTGAACAACAACAGGCCATTTGTAGTCTAGCGTGAGTGATGGCGGAGGGGGGATCTGAACGAAGGTGAGGTATCTGAGCTGGGCACAGAATTCCCAGTTGTCAGAGAGCTAGTGGCATTTTCTAGAGGCAAACAGTGAGGGCGTTTTTTTTTTTTTTTTGGCCTGTAGGTCCCAGCAGAAGAAAGAAGGGTAGAGGAACAGGGGAAGCTTCAGAAACAAGGGGAGAGATGAACACTGCCTCGAGCAAGAAAACAGGAAAACCATCCTAGTTAGGAGAAAGCTGAAGGGTTCCCCAGCGGCTCAGCAGTAAATAACCTGCAAACCAGGAGATGTGGGTTCAATCCCAGGGCTGGGAAGGTACCCTGGAGAAAGGAAATGGCAACCCAATCTAATATTCTTGCCTGGAAAACCCCAATCCAAGGGGCAGAAAAAGAGCTGGACATGACTGGGCAGCTAAACAGCAACAAGCAACCAGGTTACCTGTGGTTCCAGGCGGAGGAGCTTGTGAGGATGGACCGCGGTCCCCGCCCACCTTAGTGGCTGAGAGTGTCAACGTTCCTGGCGCGGAGCAGGGGTGGGGAGGGGCAGGGGGGAGTGTCTCTCAGTTCCCACGCAACCAACAGTCCCTTCTCTCTCCAATTTGCTCCCCTTAGCACAGTTCTTTGTTTCTTAGAATTGATGTTTATCAAAATAATGCAAGCTATAGGTTGAGTCAAATATTAAGAGGTTTATAATGAAAAACAGCCGCAGGCAGAAATGTAGCTTGGAAAGATGGAGAGAGTCAAGATCAAGAAACACCTTGGTCTGTCTCTCTCTGTCTGTCTCAAACTTGTGATCCTGTACCAGCGTCTCCCACTGGCTGGTCCCCACCAGAAACAGGAGCCTGGCCAATGCATTCCAAAGGGCAGGAAACAGATGTAGAGAGAATAAGGGAAATTGGTGCCAAAAAAAAAAAAGGGCAAAAAATCTTTCCCAGCATCTGGGTCTTTTTTCAGTGAGTCAGACCTTCGCATCAGGTGGCCGAAGTTTTGGGGCTTCAGCTTCAGCAAGATCCAACAAAAGATCTAATAAAATGTAAATGCTGACCAGTGCCTACTTGTTTCTTTGGGCAAGAACTTGTGCCTGTTTACAAGGGCTACTTGGAGACCTACATAAGATAAATAGAATAAGCGCCCAAGCAAAGTAACTGGCAAATAATGGGTCCTCAAAATATGTTTTTTTCCCCCTTCACTCTCCTCTTCCCCTTTTTCACTAGTGAAAATCTGCTCTCCAGAAACTGATTGATTTGTTGCATAACCTGTTTTAAAATGCATTTTCACAAGGATGAGACTAATTCAAAGCATTTTGAATACTTCAGATGTTAGGAACTCAGTGAGTGGCATTTGGGCAGAGGGGTAGGAGAGGTTTGTCTCCATTTGCAGAGTTCCTGGCAAAGGAAACTGCTTGTCTCTTGTATCCTGCCTTGAGAGTGAAGGTCTTTCCCCAACTGTTCAAGTGCCCCGCCAGCTCGCCCCTAGGACTCAAGGTGGCTGTCCCCACAGGAAGGTGCTGAAATCTGAAAATGTCGGCCATAAATCTCTGGATACTGGGAAGCCTATTTACCCCAGAATCTGGTCCCATCACATGCCAACAAGTCCACGGGGATGGACCCCTCCACGTTTGCTGGCCTATTTCCATCACCACGTGCCACTCAGTGTCGAAGAAATGACTTCCTCCCCTCTGAGCCTCGTTTTCCGCCAGCGCTGCGGGTTTTGACGAGATGCCCCCTTCTTTTTACTGTTAACTGTTGATGCTTTCAAACTGTGGTGCTGGAAAAGACCCTTGAAAGTCCCTCAGACTGCAAGGAGACCACCCCAGTCCACCCGAAAGAATATAAACCCTGAATATTCATTGGAAGGACTGATGCTAAAGCTCCAATCCTTTGGCCTCCTTATGTGAAGAGCTGACTCATTGGAAAAGACCCTGATGCTGGGAAAGATTGAAGGCAAAAGGAAAAGGGGGTGGCAGAGGATGAGTTGGTTAGATAGTGTCACCGTCTCAATGGACATAGGTTTGAGCAAACCTCAGGAGATAACAGAGGACAGGGAAGTCTGGCATGCTGCAGTCTATGGGGTTGCAGAGTCAGACACAGCTTAGCAACTGAGCAATAACCACAGTTTCCTTTTCCCCTCCCCACACTATTAACCTCTCAACGCGTTAAACTGATCCCTGGGTTATCAGTGGAGCAACTGCGCGGTCCGAGCAGTCGCGGCATCTTTCTGGCAGAGGAAAGGGTTTCCCATGTTACAGCGTCTGCCTCAGTTCCTGGATCCGGGGCCCAGGGATTTTGATCCCTCTCTAGAAGACTTGCCTGCCCCCTGGAAGGGAGTTCACCTGAGAGTTCATCTGGGCTTCCCACTGGGACCCAGCCCAGCCCCTACCCACACAGGGCCNAGGGGAGATGCAACCCACTCCAGTACTCTTGCCCGGAAAATCCCATGGATGGAGGAGCCTGGTAGGCTGCAGTCCATGAGGTCACTAAGAGTCGGGCACGACTGAGTGACTTCACTTTCACTTTTCACTTTCATGCATTGGAGAAGGAAATGGCAACCTACTCCAGTGGGCTGCCATCTATGGGGTCGCACAGGGTCAGACACGATTGAAGTGACTTAGCAGCAGCAGCAGCAGTGAGGGGGGATGAGAAGATTTAGTGCTACATGTAAGAATTGATTTTTGATAGGTGCTTTGGGCAATTCAACAATGGTAGCAGGCAGGAAGGCAAAGATGTTTCCTGATGCAGGCATGTGGGTAGATGTGTTGAAGGAAGTACGTAGAAACTGTTTCTTATTGCTTCTATTTTTTTTTCCCCAGTAAAACAGGAAGCAAGGTTATCAGTTTAAGGTAACAGTGGGAGAAGAGAACTGAGTATTTGAAGAGAGAGACTATAATGGCAGCCTATGTATTGGGTTGGTGAAAAAGTTCATTCAGTATTTCACACATGTGTACAGAAAGCCTGAATGAACTTTTTTGACGAACTCAATAATTTGAAGAGTGTATGGGCTACAGACATACAGTGTAAATGGTGGGAACACTTGAGGTCTATGATCAAGTTTTAAAGAAAGACCAGCCACCCTGATTTGTAATTTTAGCTGCATGGAGGAAGGCATGAAGTAAGCAGAAATTTGGATTTAAATGGGACTCTAGTATTACAAAGCAAGAGCAACAAAAGGTAAGAGATAAGGTAGAGAGGTAAGGGAGTCAATAATCATTGAGAATGGAATTTAAATAGGGTAAGGAGAGAAATGAGGACATCAAAGATGTGAGGAACACTTAAAAGATGATAGGATCAATGCCTTAGCAGTACCAGTGATATGGGAGAATTGTGAGGGTAGAATAGAGAGAGAATGAGATAAAATGAGAAGAGGCAATGGCAGAAAGTGGGATGCATGTAATTAACACTAAAGAGATGTGGTTGTTAATAGCAACAAGGTCTAGGGCAATGGCCATGGGAGTGAGTGGCTAGCTTGGGTTGGGGAAATGAAGAGGATCCTTGGCATTTTGGTGACAAGAACAATGAGAAATCATGGGCGACATAATCCGATGACAGAGGTTCAGAATAGGTGGTTTTTGGAAATAAGGAAGGACTGAAAACTTGTCTGAAAGTAGCAATAAGGAGCAAGGAGGACATATTCTCTAATTCTATGAGAGACCAAATAAACTCTACTAAGACTGCAGGGAAAGCAGTTTCCTCGGTGGAGACACAGGCTTTCCTTAAAGCAAGATGGGGAAGTGAGTTTTCAGTTAATAGAGGATGAACACTGGAGGTTCTGCTGACGGTTGACAAAGTTTTGGAGGGCAAAGGAGAAAGATTTCCTAACTTGGGAAGGGATGGTCAAAGGGGATAGGACAGGTTCACAGGCTAGGCAGGATTCAACTGTGGGAGTTGGAAGGCAACCTGGGAGTCTAGGGGTGTCCTGACATGGAGTAGGAAAAAGAACCTGATTAGGTCAGTCCCATTGGGTCCAAGACAGATGATGGTATTGTGGCTGTGAGTGGTGTAGGGGGAAAAAGAAGGGGTGGGGTCTCTCAGGTTCTCACTGACAGGAACAACTGAGGTCGAATTGCGATCAGGGCTCTTGAGTTCCAAAGTAAATGCCCTTCCCACTACACCTTTCCCCTTTTGGACTAAAGTCTTGTCTGAGAACTTGTTAGGAACATGAATTCTCAGGCCTCAGTCAGATCTACTGAATTTGAATATCCATTTTTACATGATCTCCAGGTTTTTTGTGTGCAGGTTAGAGTCTGAGCAGTTCTGCTCTTCACTATATAGTTTTCAATTTCTTAAAAGTTAGTTTTTCTAATTTCTAAAAATTAGTGTCTACTCAATGAGATCCCATGGAACAAAAAAAAGTTGAATAGAACTTTTTGTGATGAAGACTTTCTGAACCTTTCAAGAACTCACAAAAAATTTTCAAAATAAAGATGTGCAAAGATTGGAGACAGATGAATATGAGATAAAAAAATGATTGCCATATTTAGTTAGTTAATTGGGAGATGCCTAATCCAGTAAAGTATGTTATTTTCCAAAAATTTAGGGCTTTGTGAGGAGGAAACCCTTGATACTTTTGAGGTTAAGTTCTTTCTAGTTGCATTCTGCTGTTGCCACCAGTGTGATATATAAGTGAAACAGAACTATTAGGAAAAGGAAAGGGGAGGGGTAAAATGAATGTTTATTTTCATCAGCTGTTTTATTAACCTAAACTCTGGTGCTTGTACCAAAGAAACGAATTACTTGTATTTATTCTTATGGCTAACTTGCTAGCAATAAATTATAAAAGGAAAAAAAATAACCATGTGGGATAATTGACTGAAAAACAAATGTCAGTAAAAGTAAACAGAATGGATTCCACTAAACCTATTTGCAAAAATGTCAGAGGAGTTGAGTTGTTTTCCCTCACAATATTTGTGCTGGTATAAAGGGACTGCAGTTTAATTAAATGTCTCCATAGAGACTGGGTATTCCACTAGATGTCACTTTGAGATTTTGCTCAATGAAGGACTGCATTCCAATGAAGTGATGCAGCATTTGTCCTCAGCAGCAAAGCGATGACAATTGACACCTCTCTTCCCCAACCCTCCCTTGGTTAGCAAGCGGCAGGAAATGAGAAATACTTGCCACGGAGCCAGGACTCCAGAGGCTGAGTCTAGTCCTACTTTAGTCACTAAACAGCTGTGTGGCCTTAAGGTAGTCCCTTAAAATGTTGAACATACTAAGTATCAGAGATATTGCTTTACCTGTGGCATATGTTCAAACGGTCAGTTCTAAAAGCTCTGGCACCAAAGCCTCTGGTTCTGCAGTATCATGTTTTGTGTTACACAAATACATAGCCAGTGAAATTTAGCAAATTGAAGAGAAATTTGGGAGAATTTTGAAAACTAATAAACTATTAAGCTAGTCATAAGGTAATTGCATATTACTCTAGAATGAGATGGGCTTCCCAGGTGGTGCTAGTGGTATAGAATCTGCCATGCAGGAGACATAAGAGACACAGGTTCAATCCCTGCTTCAGAAAGATTCCCCTGGAGAAGGGAATGGCAACCCACTCCAGTATTCTTGCCTGGAGAATCCCACGGACAGAGGNACAAACAAACAAAATATTTATGCTGTTAGTTGAAAAGGGCAATGAAGAAAAATGAAACAAAGGCGGATATGTATTGTGGGAGAGGAGAGGGACTGTGCTTTCAGTAGGGGAAGGGGAACCCCTGGGAAAGTTACCATGGAGCCAGGACCTGAAGGAAGTAAGGGGTGAGCCATGTGGCTGAGTGAAAAGCATCCCTGAGTGAAAGTGGATGGACCAGTGCCAAGGCCCTGATGTTTGAGCATCAGTAAAGAGGTCAGAGAGACTCAAGCAGAGTGAATAATGGGGAGAATATAGGATATGAGTTAGGTAACAGGGTGGAGGAGGTGGAAGGTATGATGTGGAAATGATGTTGGACCTTGAAGAATTGTCTTTTAGTTTACTGAAATGAGGTACAAGTTTAGGGTTTTTCGTGCAGGAGGATATGCTTTACTCAGTCACCTGTGTTTTTACTTAATCACTCTGAGTGCTGTGTATCTGACAGGGAGCAAGGGCAGAAACAGGAGACCCGCTAGGAGACTGTTGAGTCATCGAGGTGTAGAGTCCAGGTAGAGGTACCCTGGCTCAACGCAGCTGTAGTGGAGGCAGCGTGATGTCAGATTCCGGGCTACGTGGAAGGTAGAATTGACAGGACTGGCTGATGGATTTGATATCAGGGTGAAATAAAGAGGAGTCGATGATAACTCCCAGATTTCTGACCAGGAGCAACTAGAAGGATAAGGCTTCTGTTTTCCGAGAAGGGGAAGATGACTGTGGGAGGAAAAGGTTCAGGAGAGTAGATCAGATGTTCGGTTTAAGACAAGATAAGTGTGAAATGTGTGTTAGGCCTTTAAATGGAGTTGTCAAATAAGCAGCTGGATATATGAGTCTGGAGTTCAGAGGAGCTGTCTGGGCCCTAGGTATAAAGTTGGGAATCATTAGTGTATAGACAAAGTTTAAAGCCAAGTAATTAGATGAGGTCATTAAGGGCGTAAGTGTAGCTAGAGAAGTGATAAAGTTCAAAGAGCCATGTCTTCCCTGAGTTAGTAGAAATTGTTTGATAGCTTCTGTAGTAATCATAGCCATAAATATAATTAATAGTTGGAATAGTAAAATTATATGAAAACATTAACCACGCTACAATAGTAAAGATCTTAGACTACTGAATAGTCAGGTGATGCAATGTTTTTGCAGCCAAAATAAAAATGTTTAAAAACTGTTTAGAGATTTCTATTAAAATGTCTAAATCATAGGCATAAGATTTGGCCAAATTCATTGTCTGATTTTTTTGTAAAGCCTAGAAGAACGTGTATCTTTTTGTTTGGAAACTACTGTTAGGTGAGAAAGTTTAAAAGAAATGCAAACTTTTGGATCAGTTGATACTTTCCTGTTTTAAAAATACCTTTTCTTGCTAAATTAAAAAATATATTTATATGTACTTAATTAAATATATATGTATGTGTGTATCCATCTATTGTATCTATGTATCTTCCTACCAATCAGTTGACAATGGATAGATTCTTCAAGTGTCTCTGTAGGGATTCTGGGAGCATTTGCTCCTAGGCCTAGAGTCCTTAAGGCAAAAACAAAACAAACCAAAAAAAGAAACACTGACCTTATTATAAGATTCTTTCTTCTCTGGCCATCAAACTGTAGAGTTACAGCTTGTGTGCCTTAGATATAAAACTAGCTGAGGAATTCTTCATCAAACAGGAGTTTGAATTTAGACTCCAATATTATTTTCAAATGTGAAAATATCCCTGGCATTTATTCTGTGATTTAAAGGGCTTGGCGGGTTATTTTTATGGGCTTCCCAGGTGGTGCTAGTGGTAAAGAACCCACCTGCAAATGCAGGAGATGTAAGAGATGTGGATTTGGTCCTTGGGTCAGGACTATCCCCCTGGAGGAGGGCATGAGTTATTTTTAGCTTTGGTGCCTCAGGCCCTGAATGTCTGGCCATTTTTGATGAGTAGGCAGCCTGACTCCTAAAGACCTGGTCACTCCCAATGTGATAAAACTGTCTGATTCTGGTTTGCATGGTCACTCCAACAAGTATTTGTATGAATTGGTCAGCCCAATAAGAAGAAATCAAATGACACACATCTATGCAGGTTACTCCACTGTTTCTTCTGGGACCAGCTGAAAGAAATGCTGTCCATCTTCAGGAGAGGGAAGAAATGACTTGGCTTTTCTGAGATCCCATAGCTATTAGGATATCCCTTCTTATCCTACTATACTGACAAAGATTGTGAACACTGCCTGGATAGTGAGCATCCATAATTGTCAGAGTTTCTCTTTGGCTAGGAAGTTTTCTCTTTCACACTGAGGGTCAGAAGAATCTAAGATATTTTACATGATCATGCTCTACCATTCTATATGAAGGGCTATGCTCCTTATCCAGTTCTCCAAGCCCCATTTTTTTCCCCAGAGGAAGTACCTTCTATACTTCCTCTCCTGATACTTGAGAATTAGTCCCTCAATTGACTGGTATATAAATCCTTCCTAACTAACCAGTGGGTATGATGTAGATTTTATGATTTGTCACTTCATTCACTTATTTCTTATATTATGTTTATTGCTGCATGAAAAGTCACCCTCAAACCTAGTGGCTTAAAACAGTAAATATTTTAAAAAACCAGTTTCCATGTGTCAGAAATTTGGAAGCTGCTTAAATGGATGGATCTGGATCAGTCTCTCAGGGGGTTACATTCAGAATTTAGCAGAAACTACAGCTTTCTGAAGGCCTGTCTGGGCTGGATTAGTGAGGGGAGATGCAACCCACTCCAGTACTCTTGCCCGGAAAATCCCATGGATGGAGGAGCCTGGTAGGCTGCAGTCCATGAGGTCACTAAGAGTCGGGCACGACTGAGTGACTTCACTTTCACTTTTCACTTTCATGCATTGGAGAAGGAAATGGCAACCTACTCCAGTGGGCTGCCATCTATGGGGTCGCACAGGGTCAGACACGATTGAAGTGACTTAGCAGCAGCAGCAGCAGTGAGGGGGGATGAGAAGATTTAGTGCTACATGTAAGAATTGATTTTTGATAGGTGCTTTGGGCAATTCAACAATGGTAGCAGGCAGGAAGGCAAAGATGTTTCCTGATGCAGGCATGTGGGTAGATGTGTTGAAGGAAGTACGTAGAAACTGTTTCTTATTGCTTCTATTTTTTTTTCCCCAGTAAAACAGGAAACAAGGTTATCAGTTTAAGGTAACAGTGGGAGAAGAGAACTGAGTATTTGAAGAGAGAGACTATAATGGCAGCCTATGTATTGGGTTGGTGAAAAAGTTCATTCAGTATTTCACACATGTGTACAGAAAGCCTGAATGAACTTTTTTGACGAACTCAATAATTTGAAGAGTGTATGGGCTACAGACATACAGTGTAAATGGTGGGAACACTTGAGGTCTATGATCAAGTTTTAAAGAAAGACCAGCCACCCTGATTTGTAATTTTAGCTGCATGGAGGAAGGCATGAAGTAAGCAGAAATTTGGATTTAAATGGGACTCTAGTATTACAAAGCAAGAGCAACAAAAGGTAAGAGATAAGGTAGAGAGGTAAGGGAGTCAATAATCATTGAGAATGGAATTTAAATAGGGTAAGGAGAGAAATGAGGACATCAAAGATGTGAGGAACACTTAAAAGATGATAGGATCAATGCCTTAGCAGTACCAGTGATATGGGAGAATTGTGAGGGTAGAATAGAGAGAGAATGAGATAAAATGAGAAGAGGCAATGGCAGAAAGTGGGATGCATGTAATTAACACTAAAGAGATGTGGTTGTTAATAGCAACAAGGTCTAGGGCAATGGCCATGGGAGTGAGTGGCTAGCTTGGGTTGGGGAAATGAAGAGGATCCTTGGCATTTTGGTGACAAGAACAATGAGAAATCATGGGCGACATAATCCGATGACAGAGGTTCAGAATAGGTGGTTTTTGGAAATAAGGAAGGACTGAAAACTTGTCTGAAAGTAGCAATAAGGAGCAAGGAGGACATATTCTCTAATTCTATGAGAGACCAAATAAACTCTACTAAGACTGCAGGGAAAGCAGTTTCCTCGGTGGAGACACAGGCTTTCCTTAAAGCAAGATGGGGAAGTGAGTTTTCAGTTAATAGAGGATGAACACTGGAGGTTCTGCTGACGGTTGACAAAGTTTTGGAGGGCAAAGGAGAAAGATTTCCTAACTTGGGAAGGGATGGTCAAAGGGGATAGGACAGGTTCACAGGCTAGGCAGGATTCAACTGTGGGAGTTGGAAGGCAACCTGGGAGTCTAGGGGTGTCCTGACATGGAGTAGGAAAAAGAACCTGATTAGGTCAGTCCCATTGGGTCCAAGACAGATGATGGTATTGTGGCTGTGAGTGGTGTAGGGGGAAAAAGAAGGGGTGGGGTCTCTCAGGTTCTCACTGACAGGAACAACTGAGGTCGAATTGCGATCAGGGCTCTTGAGTTCCAAAGTAAATGCCCTTCCCACTACACCTTTCCCCTTTTGGACTAAAGTCTTGTCTGAGAACTTGTTAGGAACATGAATTCTCAGGCCTCAGTCAGATCTACTGAATTTGAATATCCATTTTTACATGATCTCCAGGTTTTTTGTGTGCAGGTTAGAGTCTGAGCAGTTCTGCTCTTCACTATATAGTTTTCAATTTCTTAAAAGTTAGTTTTTCTAATTTCTAAAAATTAGTGTCTACTCAATGAGATCCCATGGAACAAAAAAAAGTTGAATAGAACTTTTTGTGATGAAGACTTTCTGAACCTTTCAAGAACTCACAAAAAATTTTCAAAATAAAGATGTGCAAAGATTGGAGACAGATGAATATGAGATAAAAAAATGATTGCCATATTTAGTTAGTTAATTGGGAGATGCCTAATCCAGTAAAGTATGTTATTTTCCAAAAATTTAGGGCTTTGTGAGGAGGAAACCCTTGATACTTTTGAGGTTAAGTTCTTTCTAGTTGCATTCTGCTGTTGCCACCAGTGTGATATATAAGTGAAACAGAACTATTAGGAAAAGGAAAGGGGAGGGGTAAAATGAATGTTTATTTTCATCAGCTGTTTTATTAACCTAAACTCTGGTGCTTGTACCAAAGAAACGAATTACTTGTATTTATTCTTATGGCTAACTTGCTAGCAATAAATTATAAAAGGAAAAAAAATAACCATGTGGGATAATTGACTGAAAAACAAATGTCAGTAAAAGTAAACAGAATGGATTCCACTAAACCTATTTGCAAAAATGTCAGAGGAGTTGAGTTGTTTTCCCTCACAATATTTGTGCTGGTATAAAGGGACTGCAGTTTAATTAAATGTCTCCATAGAGACTGGGTATTCCACTAGATGTCACTTTGAGATTTTGCTCAATGAAGGACTGCATTCCAATGAAGTGATGCAGCATTTGTCCTCAGCAGCAAAGCGATGACAATTGACACCTCTCTTCCCCAACCCTCCCTTGGTTAGCAAGCGGCAGGAAATGAGAAATACTTGCCACGGAGCCAGGACTCCAGAGGCTGAGTCTAGTCCTACTTTAGTCACTAAACAGCTGTGTGGCCTTAAGGTAGTCCCTTAAAATGTTGAACATACTAAGTATCAGAGATATTGCTTTACCTGTGGCATATGTTCAAACGGTCAGTTCTAAAAGCTCTGGCACCAAAGCCTCTGGTTCTGCAGTATCATGTTTTGTGTTACACAAATACATAGCCAGTGAAATTTAGCAAATTGAAGAGAAATTTGGGAGAATTTTGAAAACTAATAAACTATTAAGCTAGTCATAAGGTAATTGCATATTACTCTAGAATGAGATGGGCTTCCCAGGTGGTGCTAGTGGTATAGAATCTGCCATGCAGGAGACATAAGAGACACAGGTTCAATCCCTGCTTCAGAAAGATTCCCCTGGAGAAGGGAATGGCAACCCACTCCAGTATTCTTGCCTGGAGAATCCCACGGACAGAGGAGCCTGGCAGGCTGCAGTCCATGGGGTCGCAAAGAGTCGGACACGACAGAAGTGACTTAGCACACACACATGCTAGAATGGGAAATTCAAAAGAGCCGTATGTTTTCTGTATGTTTAAGTCTTAAGTTTTCTTTACTTTCAATATTTAAATTTATTAGGCTTGTAATGCTTGATATGTTGACCTTTCTTGACATTGGCCATATTTCCAAACTATTCAAGAATTGTCTTCTGTATGTTCTTCCTTTTCTGGGAGATCTTAGATTTCGGGGAAAGCATAAGATATAATCACCTATTTTTTCTTAAGACCTCAAAATAAGATAATTATAGAATTAGAGGAAACAACAGGTATCTGGCTATTTAGAATTATTACTATTTTTTTAAATTAAACCCTGGTAATCCCCCCCAAAACAAGTTAAGGCAACTTTAATTTGTTTTTTTCTTGTGATGTAACTTTTATGCAGGAGAAAATTGGAATAGACTTGTTCATGAAGATAGAATTGTAATCTACTTTTTATCAAAATAATAAAGAATTCCAGGTCTTTTCCACACAAGTATGAACTTGCCTTTTGTCTAGTGGGAAAATAAATTGGAACTGATAGGAATCTATATTTAAGAATAGCTTCAAGGGACTTCCCTGGTGGTCCAGTGGTTAGGTCTCTGTGCTTTCACTACAAGGGGCATGGGTTTGATCCCTTATCAGGGAACTATGGTCCCACAAGCTGTGCAGCATGGCAAAAATAAAGAGCTTTTATGGTATGGCCACTCAGTTGCCCTGTCACATGAACTAAACAGGTGGGTTTGGGATGTTGAGAAAACAAAACAAAATAATCACTAACAAAAGTATAAAGAAAAGAATATGTCTGAACATTAGATGCTTTCAGCCTTAATCTTGCCAATGGGTCTTGTAGGTTTCCCTGGTGGCTCAGATGGTGAAGAATCTGCCTGCTTTGTAGGAGATCCAGATTCGATCCCTGGGTTGGGAAAATCCCCTGGAGAAGGGTATGGCTACCCACTCAAAGTATTCTTGCCTGGAGAATTCCATGGACAGAAGAGCCTGGTGGGCTACAGTCTGTGGGGTTGCCTACTTGGACATGACTGAGCGACTAACACGTTCACACTTTCAACCATGGGTCTTGTAAAATTGCAAGCTACATAATATTTGTGCTGTAAACAATCATAATATTTGCACCTATGCTCCTTTGTTTACTAAATATATGACAACAATGGAACTCAATTAAAAACAGATTAATTACACAGGTATCAAAGGAATGTGTAACTGATTGAGTTTGGTAAATCCAGCTTTGCTAAACCCACCTAGGTGTTTTCCTTGCATGGTGCAGTATTTTGACTTCTGCTTGTGAGGTATAGGGGGCCATAGATTTTAGTAAAAATGATAACTAATCATGTAACAAACGAACTATATTCCAGGTGTTCAAATATGCTGGATGTGGGTCAGTGAAATGGTAAATCACTTTGACCTCATAGCCAAAATATCTGCTGTTCATTTGTCTGTTTGCTTGTTATTTTTCTTTCATTTCCTGCAGGAACCATTATTTAAGCCCACGATCAAATTTTTTTGAAATGCAGCTACTACTTTTGGGTAGAAGCTACTCTTAGAAGGGAAAATATCAAAAGATGTTTCCATTTCTGACTCTGATTGTAGTGAAAATGATAGGCATTTTGGGGAGCTTGGTAAATTTATCTGGCATTAACTTGTTAACTAGACTAACTAGATTTGCTACTATTCTTGTAATGAGAACTTTGTACATATTTTCTGCTTTTTTGTCTTTTATTTCACCTACTGATAATTTATAGGTTTATGAACAAATTTTGACTTGAAGTGAAAATTCAGCAAAGTTGAAATCGGTCATTGTCATTGAGAAAGGATGGAATCTTTATGAGAAACATTGTAACAAGAGTAAGAAAACTTTTCTTTGTAGACTTACAGGAAACATACTTCAATGACTCATATGCAATAAAGTCTTATTAATAATTTTTTTAAAAGAAAAAATTAAAATGTTCCATTTAGTCACTTTTAGAAGTCAGACCAGAAAAGAGGGGGAATTTTGGGAGAGTTAGATGGTAGGAAGAAGATGGAAGGAATCTGTAGGGTCAGAGTGACATTGCCCTTTCCCACTTCTCTTTGATAATGCTATCTAAGAATCCCTTTTTTGCTAAGTAATATAGGTTCTTATTTTAAGTTTAAAGTGCTTTGAAGGAAAAACAATTCCCAAAGGAATTCTGAAAGTTTCTCCTATCCATAATGAAATGGATAAAGATTTAAAATTTTACTTTGAAAGAAAGTGATGGTCATTTTCCATACTTCCATGGGGTCACAAAGAGTGACCGATCACACACTATTGAGCATGCACACACACACACACACACACACACACACACACAAATGTATTGATTACTTTAGCATATATTTATTGGGCTGGTCACCAGACAAGGAACCAAAGATCCAATAATGAAGTAGGCATATAGTTTGCCCTTAGGAAGCTTAAAGGAGTAGGTGATGTAGCAATAATCGGGATTTCTTGCTAAATGTTGAAATCTGTTTTAACCAATGTTTCTCGACCTGCATCTATCTAATCATGCTTTATGTGGAAAATAATAATGTTTGCAATGCACACTGGAATAATCTTCAAGGATTTTATGATGGTAATAATAAAATACAGAGATGTCTGGGAGAAAAATCAGCATTTAATTTGCATAAAAATTTAATATTTAATTTGCATAAAGATAGATGAAGTGATTTGAAAAATTTTAGTAAGACTTTAAAATTTTGATCTTCAAGCTTTTGGTAATCATCACTAATGAAAAATTATTTGCATAAATAGTGGGGAATATTTTAAAAATGTATTTCTACTATTTATAGATTTATGCCAGTTGAAATGATTATCTAAGATTCTAAAAGTTTTAAAATTTTCTTTCAGTGACAGGTGTAGTGTTAAAATATCCCGTGATAATGCAAATAGATGTTGAATCTAATCAGAATTTTTCTTATCAAGCATTTAAAATAATGAAGCAGTAATCAGTAGAAATGCATAGGTAGTTAGCTCAGTCACCCTGCAANGTTTTAAAATTTTCTTTCAGTGACAGGTGTAGTGTTAAAATATCCCGTGATAATGCAAATAGATGTTGAATCTAATCAGAATTTTTCTTATCAAGCATTTAAAATAATGAAGCAGTAATCAGTAGAAATGCATAGGTAGTTAGCTCAGTCACCCTGCAACTCACTTGTACACTACTACAAGGGCATACAAGCAACATCAAAGAGAAGTATCCAGCAGAGGGAGAGGATGGGGGCCACTGCCTGAAAGTATGTTTGCCAGCCTCCCTCTCAGTTTACCAGCCAGACCTTTGCAGCTATTCTTGGGCTATATGCTATGCTGCATGTTGTTGTTTTGCTTTTTTGTTGCTAAATCATATCTGACTCTTTTACAACCCCATGGACTGTAGCCTGCCAGGTTCCTCTGTCCATGGGATTTCCCAGGCACGAAACTAGAGTGGGTTGCCATTTTCTTCTCCAGAGAATCTTCCTGACCCAGAGATTGAATCCACATTTCTTGCACTGGCAGGTGGATTCAAACTCCTTCAGTAGCTCCTTGGGCTTCCTCTCTGTGATAGGCACCAGTGTGCTGGCTACTGAAGTAGGTGTTCAGATGATGGTCATATGTAGCATGTCATGGGACAACAGTGAATGACTGGATGTTTGGTCCAGGAACTTGGACCACTCCAGACTCTTCTTAGATGATCTAAGCGCTGGTGGGAGAGATACAGTTATAGCACACCTGTAGCTCATCTGCAGCATATTGGATGGGTACTTGCAGCCAAATGCCCTCTTTACTGATATAGGAGGCAGTCTAAAAGGAACTGTTGTACCATGACTTAAAATTTGTGAACCTACTTCTTTGATTTTGGAATTATATGAAAATTTATATTTTCACAAAATAAGGATGAAGATGTACCAGGTTCTTTAAAAAATTTTAGATTCTGAGTGCATTAAGAACTCATGAGTTTTGAAAAGAGACAGAATTGAATATCTTTGTACTGTTTTTGAACTCAGCGCTTTTAATGTAAATTAAGCAAACTGTACAAAAAAGACCTTCATGAAAAAAAAGAAAAGACCTTCATCACGATGGTGTGATCACTCATCTAGAGCCAGACATCCTGGAATGTGAAGTCAAGTGGACCTTAGAAACCATCACTACAAACAAAGCTAGTGGAGGTGATGGAATTCCAGTTGAGCTGTTTCAAATCCTGAAAGATGATGCTGTGAAAGTGCTGCACTCAATGTCAGCNCTGGGAAAGATTGAGGGCAGGAGGAGAAGGGGATGACAGAGGATGAGATGATTGGATGGTATCACCAACTCAATGGACATGAGTTTGGGTGGGCTCTGGGAGTTGGTGTTGGACAGGGCGGCCTGGTGTGCTGCAGCTCATGGGGTCGCAAAGAGTCAGACAAGACTGAACGACTTAACTGAACTGAACTGAAGCAAATTGTTTTCCAGGCTAGGTAAGTTCTCATTATTTAGGCAGCTGTGCAATCCCTGTCATTTTCCAAAGACAATTGCAAAGCATGTGTCATCTGATTTCCACCCAAGGGAAACTGAAGAAGATATGAGTGACTTTCCCTTGGATATGGGTTAGATTGTTGCATTTAAGAATCTTTTTGCAGAAGATCGTGTATTAGGCTTCTCCAGAGAAAGAGAATCTATAGGAGGTATATACCTCTATCTCTATCATGTCTATGTCTAGAGAGATATTTATTTTAAGGTATCAACTTCTGTTATTATGGAGACTCGCAAAGTCAAATTCTACAGGACAGGGTAACAGGCTGGATGCTAGGGAACAGCTGATGTTGCAGTTCAGGTCTGAGTGTAGTCTGTTGATAGAATCACCTCTTCCTGCTAGTAGATCAGTCTTTTTATTAAGGCTTTTAATTGTTTTGATGAAGCCTACCACATTATGGAGGGTAATCTGCTTTACTGAAATTCTAGTGATAAAATCATACTCATACAAAAAATACTTTCATAGAAACATCTAGGCACATTTGACCAAATATCTGGGTACTTTAGCCTAGCCAGGTTAACTCATAAACTTAGCCATTACACTAGACCATTTACTAACTTCTTCCTTCAGATAGTTATAAGTTTGAGTGTCAGTGACACAGAGAAAGTCTAGGTTTAATCCAAACCTAAATAGTTTTCTCCTAAACATGAGCACCTAGATCTCACAGTTCCCAGAAGTAACAAGCAGGGTTTTACTTTTCTCTCATCTCTTCCCTATAATGCTAGTGGTAGATACTCCCCATACCTCAACCAGGAAGTCACTTCTGCAAAAATCTACAGAATTCTTAACAGAGCATTTGATAATATGAGTTGACAGCTTTTCTAGAGCAGAGACAGTTGAAATACAATGGAATTCCATCTTTTAACTTAGCGGCTGGAAAGAGACAATTTGACCTTGTGATCACAATGTAATAATGGCTTATGGGGACATTATGCAATGATTTAACCTTGCTGGCTGAGCTCTGTAGTCTCTCAAAACTGGCAAACTTATGCATGAAGTTGGAATTTGGTTGTGCCTTCTTGAAAATGCAATTACTTATCTAGTTAGTTGAGAAACATCCCCTTTTTTCCCTGTTTTAATGAGTCAGGGTCGCCATTGGGTATGCATTAAAATATTAGCTCTTAAAATAGTAGGATGGCAGATGTCAACTATGCAGAATAAATGTAGGTAACATAAAATACTCACCATGTACCAAGCTCAGTTCCAAGTGAATGAATGGGGTAAGTGAATCCTCATGGAACCCTAGGAGTAAACTATCTCCATTGTAAGATAAGAAATCTGAAGTTGAAAGAGGCTCTACATATCTCCTGGGCCAAGTAACTAGTTAGTGACAAAGTCAGGACTGAGATCCAGGGAGCCTGGCTTTAGTATTTGCTCCCAACTACATCACCATCCTGGGTGGTGAATGATAAAGGTAAGTTGCAAAGCACTCAGGCCGATCCTGGGTCACGGAGCCACATTAACAGACTGAACAGTGGTTGACACTTTATTTTTCCCTCAGAGCAGAATGGAGGGAGCAATCCCCGGTAGGAATCTATTGATGATAACTGTACTGAAAATGTACACTGACCAATCATAAGCAGAGACTTAGGTGATGGTTCTAATATTAAAAAAAAGCACCTTTTTTGTACTTTCATATGACATGAAAAGACTGAAGTACAGAGAAGAGGTCAAAGAGACATGGGCAGGACAAGGAGACAAGGAAGACAGAATATACCAGAGACGCCACTTTTCATCACATTTGCTAAAAATTTCCACCAATTATCAGGAGGAAATAATTGGAAATTTGTATCTCAGCCTTACTGCATGTGAATTATAATTTTGGTAGTACATATAATTATGCTCATTATCTATTAATTAGATATAATTATAAATAGACCTCAATACTGTAGGTTTAGTGATTATTCAGTAATTCCTTTTATTTTCTGCATGAAGCCTGAATTAAAGCATTCTTTGAGTTATTATGCCTTGAGTTGCCCCTCTGGATGGGGAAGATGCTACATTGAATATCATGGTCAAGATTCTGAAGGTGATTATGGTCGATCTGCCAAGCTTGCCCTTTTTTTTATGATGATACCTAAATGTGTTATCTGAAGTCCGTGTTCTTTACTGAAATTCATAATTGGCTTTCCCCGGACGAATGCAGTCAGTAGCCTCCCACAGTACCTTGCTCCTGGATGTTGTGTCTTAACTCTGTTTGGGTAGAAATATATATTCAGAGACTCTTGAACAAACCACTGATATCAGAAGTATGAGGAGGGAGGGCTGATTAGAATGAGGAGTAACAGCAAGAGCTGTTGAGCTGTTTGAATACTTTGGCAGAAAAGATTAAAAAAAGAATACTTATCTGCAAAACTGATTATGTGGATAGTCTTCAGAATGATCTAGAGGCTTTGGAGTGATCAGGCCATCACGAGCTTGGCTGTGGTTATACGATGCCCACTCTTCTCTTTTCATTCCTGGCTGAGGTTCAAAATTCAGCGAGGTGGCAGGGTAAGGCTCTGCACTGCTGTCAGCATCTTTGTAGGCATCTGAGAGGGCATGGGGCTTGCACAGGGCAGCGAATCAGGCACAGTCCCTCCTTTTCACACTAGGGTTCTGAGTGAAATGTTGGCAAGGCTGGCCTTGGGACTGCAGCAAGGGCCTGGCCCAAGGAGTGCCTTGACTTCCACCTAGTGGCAACTGCAAATGGCTCGGCCACTCTTTTCTGGTGAGGGACGTTTCAGACTAACAGCCTCTCCAGATATGGAGCTGAGGGGCTTCTGAACTGTTTCCTTAGGGACAGGTTAATTCTGATTGCTTTTTTAAAAAATGTAATCTTGTTGCATATAACTTCAGAGAGAAAATTTTGATTTTGTACATAAGTAGATTCAAAACTATGAGATAATGGTTAAATGTTTTCAACAGAGGGAAGATGAAAACAATAATAAAGTTAATTTAAAGTAATCTTTAAAGTTAAAATTTCATATTTTTAAGTAATTGCAAAAAATATGGCTAAATGCATCTCTCTGCTTTCAAAATTGCTATTTTATTTGATATAGAGCACCATAATACTAAACTCTAGATTAATTTGTTGCATTTTAACCCACTTGCATTCATGAGTTTGTTACTTCACCTAGAAAACTAAGAAAATTAAAATACTGATTTATGGGAACACTTCCTTATTGCTGCATCTTTTCCCTTAAAGATTCATATGTAAAATATACTCTCAGGCATAATTAATGACAGTTCAGGATATCTTTACATTTTAGAAATTGTTGCCAACATTTTAACTTAAAAAAATCAGTCCTTTATTTCTTCTTTTGCTCATTACTTAGCAACAACTTTAATGTCCTCAAAGTTTGGCTTCTGTGATGCGATTTGATTCTCTGATTCTGAATATAATGTTCCAGTATAGCATTTAAAATACAATAAAGCTATTAATGTTTGATTAAACTTTGCACATATTACATTCCATTTAGTTGAGATCAATAAAATATTTTTATATGAAGTAAAAGATGATGTATTTATGGTTTTAAATGTGTTAGGAATATAATAATACAGAATTGTAAAAATTAAATTAAAATTCTTAGGACATGTGTCAATATGGTTCTGGAAGTATAAAGTAGGGCTTTAAAGTGATATTTTAAAGGCAGAGACTGAACAGGTAGGTATCTGAACATCACTGTTGGGTTAGACATATGGGCCTTAGGCAAAGAATGTGGCATCTTAGCTACAAGTTTCTTATCTGAAAAATTCACATAGTAAAATACATATAACTTTCATTTGGTGATAAACTTATCTAATGTTTGTAAAGCACCTTGTATAATGCTACGCCAGCATCAAAAAGTGTGATCGCCTTTATTATAATGATAATGATATGTGATAATTTACTTCTCAGATAACCAATAACTCTGAGTTCTACACTGAAGAAGAAAATATTGTTTGTAATTGACAGTGTCATAAACTTTTAATGTTTTTATAAATTTTTTAAGAATTGTATTAAAATTAATATTTCATATATCTACAAAAATATAACTAAATAAATACTCCTATGTGATTATATTTTTGTTGACAAAGAGAATGACTACTTTCTGATTTATTTTATACTTTTCACTTTCTACTTCTTTAGATTTTTGCTCATCAGAAATATGGTTTTTCTCAAGAGAAACATAGAATTATCTATGATATGTATGAGCTAAATTCCATTGTTTTATTCTTATCAGTTATAGATATTGTCAATTAAATACCAGTGCTTGAAATTAAGTAATTAAAAATATCACGATGGATTAAATTATGAGCCTATGTGGTATACGGAGAAGGCACTGGCAACCCACTCCAGTACTCTTGCCTGGAAAGTCACATGGACAGAGGGGCCTGGTGGGCCGCAGTCCATGGGGTCAATGCAAATCGGACATGACTGAGCGACTTCACTTTCACTTTTCACTTTCATGCATTGGAGAAGGAAATGGCAACCCACTCCAGTGTTCTTGCCTGGAGAATCCCAGGGATGGGGGATCCTGGTGGGCTGCCATCTATGGGGTCGCACAGAGTTGGACACGACTGAAGTGACCTAGCAGCAGCAGCAGCAGCGTGTGGTATACAGGCTTCCCTGATAACTCAGTTGGTAAAGAATCTGCCTACAGTGCAGGAGACCCCGGTTTGATTACTGAGTCGGGAAGATCCCCTGGAGAAGGGATAGGCTACCCATCCAGTATTCTTGGGCTTCCCTTGTGGCTCAGCTGGTAAGGAATCTGCCTGGCTTGGGAAGATCCCCTGGAGAAGGGATAGGCTACCCATTCCAGTATTATGGCCTGGAGAATTCAGTCCATAGGCTCACAAAGTTAGACATAACTGAGCAACTTTCACTTTCATGTGGTATACACAAATAATTTATTTCATCATTAATTGAGGAAAAGTTATTTTCGTACCCTAGTTTTAAAATTCAGTGGTTAAATTTTGGACTTCCTTGGTGGCACAGACAATAAAGAATTCACCTGCCAATACAGGAGACCTAGGTTTGATCCCTGGGTTGAGAGGATCCCTTAAAGAAGGGAATGGCTACCCTCTCCTCTATTTTTGCCTGGAGAATCCTATGGACAGAGGAGCCTGGCAGGCTCCAGTTCATAGCGTCACAAATATATTTAATGAATTGCATTCAACTTCAGCTCTTCATTGAGAGATGATTCATTACGAATCATCATTTCTTCTGAGCCTTATTTTTTTTTCCTTCTTTTTATTGTCTTGTGCTTTTTACAGTCTCGGCTTTTTTGAAATGTCTGTAGTATTGAACCTGACCAAACAGACTTAAGACCTGAACTTTGGCTCAAGCAGGGCTCATAACAGAAAAGGATTTTGGCTGTTGATGGATGAGTTTCAGTCGACCAATGCAGAAATCATGGCAACTTGGGTCTACTTGCTCAGAAAACGTATTTCTACACTGTCAGACTATGTCAGAGATAGTACTTGCTCATTCTCTGTTTTAGTCTTTACCTTCCTCATTTAGCAGCGGAGGCTGCATTCAGGTTGCAGAGTTGGTAGTTCAGCTGGCTCTGCCCCAGCAGAGAGTGAGTTCTTGAGCTGCTCCCTTCATTCCCTGACTTCCTCCTTGTTCCTGACTGTAAAGTCTGCCCATTGAGTGCCTACACTGCTGGAAGTGGAGGCCCAGAAATCTGTTTATTTCACAAATAACAGAAGGTAATGAGATTCTTTCTGCTGTTTAACTTTGCATGCTAAGTTGCTTCAGGCATGTCTGACTCTGCAACCCTCTGGACTGCAGCCTGCCAGGCTCCTCTGTCCATGGGATTCTCCAGGCAAGAATACTGGAGTGGGTTGCCACTTCCTCCTCCAGGGGATCTTCCAGACTCAGGGATCTAACCTGTGTCTCTTATGTCTCCTGCATGGCAGGCCGATTCTTTACCATTGAGCCACTGGGAAGCCAGCTATTTAACTTTGAGTCCACATGATACTAGCTTCTTAAGTGACTTTAAGATCAGGCAGTGAATNAGACTCAGGGATCTAACCTGTGTCTCTTATGTCTCCTGCATGGCAGGCCGATTCTTTACCATTGAGCCACTGGGAAGCCAGCTATTTAACTTTGAGTCCACATGATACTAGCTTCTTAAGTGACTTTAAGATCAGGCAGTGAATTATCATCAACTACATCTTAAAGAGACTAGAGAAACAGAGACTGGTTTTAATGACAACATTAGAGGTGTGGTTGAATTAAATTATCTTCAGTTGTCTTTCCAAACCTGAGTTTCTATGATTCCTTTTGACCTTGTGTCAGATTTGTCCTGAATTAAGTTTTACACACTTTCCCTGCATTGTAATAGTCATTCCATAAGTATCTGCTTGAGGAGAGTATGTAATATTTCATGCCCGATATGATTCTTATCTAATGGGTGTTTTACTTAAGCAATCTCTATATGGAAATATCTTCATGGAAACCATTATAATATGTTCATAAAACTTCTTTCGAATTTGAATGGTCAAAGTTTATGGCAGGCCTGGATCTGCAGGCTTAACTGTATGAATATTTGTGATTGATTGTCTAAGTCACTCTACATTGCTCTCTTTGGTATGAAGAGTGGTGCTGCTTTTCTTTAGTACCCAAGTTCTAGGGGTTGCTTGGCTTAACAAATAAATATGGTAATTTGCAGACATGTGAGATCTGAAAGCAGGTCTGTCTGGGTTGTGTCTCATTCCCTGAGATAAGAAGTCAGATGACTTGCATAGGGTTTAAAGATTAAAAAGTCAGGATTTAGAGCTGTATTGGATTCATTTGCTCCATGTAATTCCTTCCAGGTTCTTTTTAAATGTTGTCTATCTCTGACTTTAGTAAGAGTAGGGAAAGGGGAAATGGAAAAAGAAATGAATGTTATTTACCAGGGGGAAAAGGACTGTCTTGCTTAAGTCATCTCTGTTTGGTTTCAATCAGTCGTAAGCTTGTAAATGTTGTATTTAATAACTTAAACTCTAAGAAGGAATTTGAGAAGCGGGAAGATAAAAAAATGTAGTAATATAGTTGCTTCTAAAATTAGAAAGTGAAATTTAAAGAATTACTTTTCCTTTAGCCTTGTCTGTTTAGAATTAACCTCAGGGGGCTAATCCAATGTTCTCCCATTGGTCTTTATATGCATAGATGTATTTGAGCAGTAAACTGATCTATGAAGAAATATTCGGTGTGAAGGAAAATGGCAAAGTTTTGTGTCTTAATGAATTCATTCAATCTGATATTTCCCATGCTAACACAGAACAAATGCGAAGATAGTGAGCAATGGAAGAACTATTACGGCAAAGTGTGAATGAGGCATCCTTATAACTGAACTCAGTGTATTGTGAGTGGCCTGAAGATGGAGCCGTTTGCAAAGTTTTCATTTAGAGTGTGACGTGAGCACCTGGATATACGTGCTTTTTAACAGCCTTTAAAAATGTACTTCTCCAAGATTTTGTTTCGTAATCTACTTGAAATGTAAACTTAGGCACTGTGTTTTTAAGTGCCAAATAATTAAGGAAAAATTTCACAAAAGCTATGTTTTTGTGTGTGTGTGTGTGTATGTGGTCATTTTGAAATGGTAGCCTAATTTATATCTTAAAAGAACCTCTTTAGCAGTTGTTATTTTGTGTTCCTCTAACTTTTCCATGGCCTTATATTCAGTCATAGTAATTAGAGTTCATTATATAATCTTTATGGTGGACATTTTCCACTAACTGTGCTTGGATATCTCCATTCTCATGACTATTCATGTTTACTTTTCCTACTTATTTTTCTTAAAAATATGAGATACTACAGACAGGGAAGAAAACACATATTTCAACTATATATACTAGCAATGTTTTAGAGCTGTTTTGTGGTCCAAACAAAACATTTACTCTGGCAACCTGCTATCGAGTTCTATTTTTAAAATGAATGTCCATGTCCTTTCTCTCTCATGTTTATTGAAAGGGATTTACTGTTACTAATTTTTCTTAGTTGTTAAATCTTTTTGATGTTTTACATTTACCTATTTTTTGCACATTTATATATATATGATTTAGAAACCTAGAGTCATTTTAGAAATGGAGATGTGTAACTATGTAAGATTTTAGGATGGATGGGGATACAATGACTTTTCAAAAATCTTGCCTATTTAGGATTCAGTGTGAACTTTATGATAAAAAAAAAGTTGTTATGAACATTTTCTCTGTCTTCTTTGTGTTTCAGTCAAGGTGAACTCTGAGCATTGCTTGAGATAATTAATTATAATCACATCTGTTGAGCAAAGCAGTATTCTTTAATTCTAAAATTTTAGGTTACAAAGTTAGTCACTCTAAACTCCAGGTGAGACACTCTCCAATGTGAGTACAACATATCCTGTCACATCATTTCTTAATTCTTTGTTACGTAATGGTTTAATTAAGATGTTTAGTCAAGCTTCAGAGGTGATATGGTAAGAATTAATCTTGTAAAACTTTCTGAAGATGAACAAGCTCCTTGTTTCTTTTTAAAAAGTTTAAATTATAAAGAGCACTACATAAATACTGGAAGACACCATCTTTACTTATGAAACTGAATTTCATCTTTAATTATGAAACTGAAATGCTAAAGCTTACTGTCTCAAAAGAGAAAAAATATACAAATCTCAGGGGGCATATTTTGATATAGTTGATAACCATCACTTTGATATATTTGTTTATGTTTTAAAATATATACACATACATATGTATACATATATTAGGATGACATTTGGTCAGAATATTGGAATGACTTTTCAAAAAGTTGAAGAACAGTCAAATATTGGATAACAGTTTAGTGAAAAAATATATAAATATTGCCCTATGAATGGTAGTATCTAATCTGTTTTTCCTTTTTAAAAATAAGTGTAAAACAAATGGTTGTAGGTTGTACAATGAGTATTTTTAAATGTGAAAAATTCCCAGTTTGATAAATATTTTTAAATGGCTATTAAAAAAATTATAGTAATTATTGGTCTTTTGTTACTATAGAAACATCAGCAGATTTAATAGCTTTTCTTGGTATTGAGCTGACTCTTTAGGGAAAATCAACTCAGCACACCTTTTTGACAAAGGTGTAGATGTACCAGACATTGATGATCTTGGTTATACTAGTGCTTTACTTAATGCATCAAACTGGTATTAACATTTTAAGTCTAGACTGAATTCATTTGCTTTAATTTGAAGGGTGAAGGGCATTACCTCTCTGAAGTAAGGCCTCTTCCTGAAGCCTAGGAAAACTTCCTGAACTTTCAATCTCTCCCCATCCCTACTCATTCTTGGCCGGGCACCCCTCAATGGTTCCCATAGTATCCTGTACTTTACTCTTCCATAAGTGTCAGTTTGAAAGTTTTTTTATTGGTAATTTGGCTTTTGACACTTAAAATGCAGATTTATTTTCTTCCATAGTACTTTATCTTTACATTTATTTGATACTTAGAATCTATCTAAAAATCCTATCTGTTTTTAAAAGGCTTATTGTTCTATTAATTTGTCAACATGATGTTGTCATGAATAGTTATTTTTATGAGATTTAGGGAGATATAATGATTGGTATTGCGATAGTAGTTTATGAATGAATGGAAATAATTGTAAAACTGTCCACTTGGTTTCAGTATTGTGGATTGTTTTTTCGGCACTGTGATGAAATCATCTGAAATCCGTTAAAATCGACTTGGAGTCCATGAAATGCAAAAGACAGATAAATCATTAAATTCTTTTATGGCATGATGGAGCAAAGACAATCTTTCTTGGTGTCAGTGATTGAAATCTTAGCCCAGAAGTCTTCTCAGTCATTTGGTCTCTTCATTTACTCCTATCTTTGTACAGGAGGCCCTTGGGATTTAGGTTTAATTATCACCAGTTTTAACAAGATCCTAAAATGCCACAGAAAAATGCCCCAACCATTGCTAAATTGATTTTCTTTAACTTAGTCACTTATTTGCATGTTTAAGAGATTATCCAAGGAAACTACAAAGGTGTTTTAAACCACTCTTTCATAATCTGCTATTCAAAAGCCCCATGAATATCTTAAGTTACTTCCTTTACCACCTTGCCACATCCTCTTCCAAATCATTTTTGTCTTGGGTTCTGTGGTCAATTAGCCTGTTTGAAACTGATGAATAAAAACTATTCATAGGTCTCTCAGTAGCCCAACTAATTAAGAGTCTTTTTGCATATTTCCAGTGATTGAAAAAAAATTTCCAGTGATTGAAAAAATTAGACTGAGTAGAATAATATTTAGTTGAAATTTTTGAATGAATAATATTTAGTTGAATAAATTATATATATATTAATATATATGTCCAGACAGCTGTGATGTCTTTGAATACTGTAATATTTTCTCTTATGATATTAAAAACAAATTTATTATTTTATTTTGGTATGCTTTAATATAAAGTGTGAGGAAGCATCATTAGGAAAACATGAGTTACAAGAATACAAAATGAAAAAGCTTGACTTAAGCATTGCTATGAAGAAAAAAGATTTGCAGTAAATAGTGGACTATAATTAGAATTTAAGTGAGTACTCTTGTTACTAAAATGAGCTGTACACAGTTTAACTTGAAAACAAGGTTGGGTTTTTAAAGTAATCCAAATCAGAGTTAATTCATAGTGGATTATGGCCAGCCCAGGAAAAAAAAAGTCACAATTAATTAAACAAAACAAAAACAATGAGATCATATAACTAATTGGGTTCTTTATTTTGAATGTCAGAGTGTGAGGAGAGGCAGCTTTGTAAGAGGAGCATGGTGATGTTGATGGTAACTTGAGGCATTTTGACCATTTTGGATCTTGATGAGATGTTTTACAAATCTAAATTCTGTAACTTAAGATGTTTTCTCCTGTGGCAACGTGTCGTTAGCTCAGCAACACTTTTCAATAAGAATTAGAGTCCTCTTCACAACTAATAAATAAAAGAAAACCTAAAATAAAATGCAAAATTGATTTTCTTAGGATAATAAATGAGTGGGAAGGGAGAAGTAGGTGAATATTAAAGTACCTAAATATTTTCCTTAAAGAATACATATGTGTGTTGTGCTTACCCACTTGGTTGTGTCTGACTCTTTGTGACCCAGTGGACTGTGTAGCCCACCAGGCTCTTCTGTCCATGGAATTTTCCAGGCAAGAATACTGGAGCAAGTTGCCATTTCCTTCTCCAGGGGATCTTCCCGACCCAGGGATTGAACCCGTGTCTCTCATGTCTCCTGCATTGGCAGACGGATTCTTTACCACTGTGCCATCTGGAAAGCCTATATATATGTATACACAACACATACTCTTAAAAAAAAAT
>SJYV01014646.1:95223-127295 GCA_006410875.1 Neotragus pygmaeus
TATATATATATATATTTTTTTTTTTCTTTATTTCTTTCTTTTTGCCTCACAGCTTGCAAGATCTTAGTTCCTTGACCAGGGATCAAACCCAGGCACATAGTATTGAAAGTCCTAACCACTGAATCACCAGGGGATCCTCTCAATTCTTGGATTTAAAAGTGGTATTATAATGTCACTTTTCTTCTTTCTTTGAAATACTCTTCCCAGTTATAATAATAAAGGCAAACATTTACTGAAAATCTATTATACGCCAGGTACTTTAATATCTCATTTAATTTAATCCACAGAAAAATGCTGTGGTTTATTTTATCAAATTAATAGATAAGAAAAATGAGGGTCAGAGATATTTATGACTTTTTCAGGTTCTGTAACTACAAGGTGAAAGGATTTAATAAGATTTTTCATAGCTATATTTTTAGAATCAAAGAAATGAAATATATTTTAATATTAAATCCTATAACTTGGTCAAATGTTTGCTTGAAACTGAATGAGTCCATCAAAGCAATACAAGCTTGCCTGGTATAGCTGCTTCACTCAAGAGTCCTTCTTAATTCAAATAGTTTCAGATAATATAATTAAGATTTTTGCATTGAGTAGTAACCTTAAAATTGTCAGTAATATCTGAATATCAGTGGTGAATGGAGAACTAATTTCTGTTTTCACACATGATGACTCTGTTACATGAAAGATCTTATATCATGGACCATATTTGCATACTTATCTATTTATAAATAAGAATGCACACCTGTATTCCTTAATGTTGAAATTAAAAGAAACAATGAACATAATTGTTGGTACTTTGAAAAATTAAAGTAGATGAATTTTTATCATCAGAAAAACTTTAACACTTTAAAGATGGGCTATTGGAAATTGTTAAGAAATAAATAGATGACAAATGAACCAATTAGAAGATGCTTATGGTATAGCTAGGCACTGAGAATTTTTAGGTTTGTGCACTACTACAAAAGGTAACAAAGTAGGTTGGACATGAGGAGCTATATATATGAAGAAGTATATAAATATAAATATATATATGCCATGAGTGATGATAGACTTACTGATTTTAATATTTATCCTTTATTTTCTAAATATTTAGGAAACATCAGTGTGGCCTTCTGCAATCTTTCCCTTATGACTTATTAAATATATATTGATACTTGAAGAATAAAAACAGTTATTTGAAGGGGGATTAAACATTGGTAGTGACTCTTTGTTAAGATTATATTTTGAAGGAAGATTTTTTTCTCTTTTAATTTAAAATTTAGGTCCATTGCTCTTGTGTACCACAAATTATAGAATAATCTGAAACCTACTTTTGCAAAATAGTCTGAAGCTTAATAAATTTAAAATTATTTCTCAACAGGTCCTTATGAAGTAGTTACAAATAAATTGCAAAAGACTATTTCATACTAACATTTGACATAGTTTATTTTTTCTGGCTTGCAGTTTAGCAATACCTCTGCCCTTTCATCTTGAACTATTTGCTGGATCTGAGTACATAACATGCAAAAGATTTAGCTTACCACGAAAGTTAGACCTGGTAAAATTAAGAAGTCAGGGGTTGTCTCTAGGAGCAGGGGGAATTATTACATACAACAAAAGAATAAGTATTTTCATAAGGATCAAAGTTGCCAACCAAAGGGATAAAATTCTAGTAATGAAATTTCAGATTATTGGCTCACAAGGGAGAGAATTTTTGTGTGGGTGGAGGCTTCTTTCCTGGAGCCATGAAATCCCATCAAGAAAAGATTACCAAAGAACATCCAGAGATATTTTCTTAGCTATTCAATTGATAGAGATAATACTGCTGCTACTGCTGTCTAGTAGATAAATCGTGTCCAACTCTTGTGACCCCATGGACTATAGCCTGCCAGGCTCCTCTGTCCATGGGATTTCCCAGGCAAGAACACTGGAGTGGGTTGCCATTTCCTTCCCCAGGGGATCTTCCTGACCCAGGGATTGAACCTGTGTCTCCTGCTTGGCAGGCAGATTGTTTATCACTGAGCCACCTGGAAAGCCCCAATAAGAGATAATACCTTAGTTCTAATCCATTTTCAATTGAGTAAGTATCTGTGAGAGACAGTGAGTGATATCTGTTGATTTTTTATATTAGATAACATGGAGTGTAGAAAAGAAGCTTTTTAAAGCAATAGATAAATGAGTATCAAAGTGAATGGGAATTAATATATATACTTCCAGTTGATAGTAAACATGAAAAATGAATTTTCTTATACAATTATTAACTTCATATAATTTTGTGGGAAAAAAAAAGTAGAGCAGTGATAGTATTTTTCCTGTGAAAGCATGTGAGACATTTTTCAGAATGAAAGCACAAAAATTGGATGTTCATGTAAAGTTGACATCATAGCAAGCCAAAATCATGTCCATACTGAAAGTTCTGAAGGAACAAAAATACCTTGAAAAAGCAGAAGAAGCTGGTCTATAGAATCTATCTGGAAAATGGATCAGAGCCACAGAATCATGAGGTATATAATATATCTCATGACATATAAGGACTGAGAAAAGGACCGTCAGCTTTATTTCCTGATTTTTCCATGTGTAATGCTGGCCAAGCTATACATTTTGAAATTTTCTCTGATGTCTACAAAATTTTGTATTTCGTCTTTAATGAGTACCATTTTCACTTGAGTTGGCTTGAGTGAATCTTCCTCTCCACTTGAGCTCCCATTGCCATCTTTCTTATGGTGGATCACTCAGGTCACAAACTTTGGCATGGTCTTTAGCTCATTTCTCTCTTATTGCCTGTAGCCAATCATGAAAAGGTGTGATATACTTATTGGTTACTAGCACCACACACAATGGTAATTGTCATGTTTCTTTGATACATATCCTTCATTTACATCCAAATTTTAAACTGATGCACAGATGTCTCAAATTTGTTTCTGCTTCTGTGCCTTAGTAACTGTCTCCTTCCTTGATATTCCTTCTTTCTTTTTATTTTCCCTTTATTCCAAAGTCACTTCATGATTTTTACTTTTAATGCTTTGATAATGTGTCTTTTCTTTGAAAATTTAGTGAACTTATCTGGAATCTCATAATTAACAACTTTAAGATGAGATTTCCTTAGGACTAAAGATAGAATTATTATTAGTTCAATTCAATTAAGCAAGCTTTATTGAGCTCCAGCTGTTTGCCAGGCACTGTGCTAATTACTGAAACATGGCGTACAATGAATTACTCATTTATTCAACAAATATTATTGAATTTCTAAAATATGCCAAGTCCTATTTTAAGAGTTAGTCTCTGCTCTCATGGAGGTTATATTCCAGTGAAGATAAATAATGTCACTGATATTGCTTCACGCATGTTAATATGCCTCCTCAAGTAAATTGTAAATACCTTAAAGGAAAGAAACTGGTTTTGCTTATTTCCTGAATCCCTCCTCATTTTTCTCCAGCATCCTTTTTTAACGGAAACTCCTTAGACTAAAATCTGAGCCCTACTCTCTCTCTTTTCATGTTCTTCAGCTGCACATTCAGATATATCCACAACTTCCACCTTTCATTATGGCATGGTGCCCTTGTTTCTCATAGTTATATGTTCTGATATCTGAAAATGCGTTCTCATTGCCAGGTCCCTTCTCATCAGTCACTGAAATCCAACATGCCTAAACACAAACTCAGGCTTTTCCACCACAGATTCCTCTCTCATCTTTACTCTTTGTGGCGCCATCTCTCCAGTCCTCCAGGCTTGAAACCATCCAGTCATCTTTGACTCATCATTCCTCTGGTTCAGTTCTTGCATCTAATTAGTCATGAAGCTATGTTGATTCCTCCCTCTAATTCTTTTCTGTATCCTCTTCTTCTGATTCATGATCAGTTGACAACCCTAGATTAGACCTTCATCATTTCATATTTGAACCATTAGATAGCTTACTAACTAGCTCCCTTATCTTCGTCCTTTACTTGCTTCATCTTACTGCCTTAAGATATTCTTTGGATACTTCTTTTTACTGTCTTTCTTCCAATTCAAAAATCTGTAAAGGGGACTCATTGCTTACTACATCAAATTTAATTTTTCTTGAATTTTTAGACCCTTGATAATTTAATCCCATCTGTTCTATCTGGTTCATTTTCTTCCATTCTTAGTGTGACTCTTCTGCTGTCGGGGTTTTTTCACTCATGCCCATTCCTTATGCCCTGGCTCCAGAAGTAGTAGAGAGTAAAGCTAAAGAGTTTGAATTTGGGTGTCCAAACAGACCAGGGTTACAAATCAGCTATTAGTTCTGTCCCAGCTCTGTGACCCAGGGCAAATTGATACTTAAATTTCTTAAGCCTCAGGTTCCTAATGGGAAGTACTTCATTCATGTGGGTAGTGAGGAGTAAATTAAATGATGTTAAGTTAACTGCTCAGTATATTATCTGATAATATGTGCTTAATAAATGCTGTTACTATCTTTACTTGGCTATGTTTTACCCTCTCCTGCCATACTTTTCTTCTGTCCCTCCTCCTGGTCTAACTGGTCCTCATTTAAAGCTCTACTCAAAGCCCTCCTGTCCATGGAGCCTTAAACAAGTTACCTGTGCTTCCTCTGAATTCCCAAAGAAAAGACAGGTTACATAAAACTTTGGGGGACTGAATCAAATATTGGCAGGGTGAATATGAAGTGGTATGTGGGAATCCAGAAGGCCCAGAATCTAACCCACTCTCACAAAAATTATCTTGAGATCATAGACATAATTATTCTGAATCTCTATTTCCTCACATTGAAAATGGAAAAATGACGTTTTCCACTTTATAAGGTTGTTAGACAATCAAAGAATTTACCTCAGAGATTGTCCTGGATTATTATATGGATATATTTTCACTGTATCTTGATGGTTGGTATATTTTGTAGCTTGATGGAGGTATAATAATTGACAAATAAAATTATAGTATAACATATTTAATGCATACATGATAATGATTTGATATATATGCATTGTGAAAGGATTCCCCTCCATATAATTACACATACATCACCTCATTTATTTATTTATTTTTGGTGAAAATATTTAAATTCTACTCTCTTAACAAATTTTAGTTATCAGTACATTGTTATCAACTACAATTATCCTGTCACACATTAGATTCTCAGATTTTATAGCTGAACATTTTTACCGTTTTACACTATCTCTTAATTTTCTCCATGCTCTAAGCCCCTGGCAACCTCTTTTCTACCCTCTGTTTGTATGTTAGATTTTTTTTGTAAAGATTTCAAATAGAACTGATACCATGCAGTGTTGTCTTTGTCTAACTTATTTCACTTAGCATAAGGCCCTCAAGTTCTAACCATGTTGTTGCAAATGACAGAATTTTACTTTTTCTCGTGGCTGAATAATTGTATACATGATTGTTATAATATTTTAGTATTGATTTATGTAATGCTTATAGATTTGGAGGGAAATAACTGTAAATAGCTTCCCAGGTGTTGCTGGTCGTAAAGAACCCTCCTACCAATACAGGAGACAGTAAGAGATGTGGGTTAGAAACTTCGATTGGGAAGATCCCATGGAGAAGGAAATGGCAACCCACTCCAGTATTCTCGTTTGGAGAATCCCATGAATAGAGGAGCCTGGCGGGTTAAGAGTCCCTGGGGTCACACAGAATTGGACACGACTGAGCGACTTAACACAATAGCACATGAACTGTATATAAAAACTATAGTAGGTTCTATTTAACACATATATTTCTTTAGGACAGAAATAAATTCTAAACTATATTTCATAGTTAATTATGAAATAATTAATCATGAGGAAATTCAGTCTTCGAAATTCATTTTGTATTTTACATTCATCACTTTCTAAGTCCTTGAGTACTACACTTCTAAAAACCACAGGGTTTAAAACAAACATATTAACAAACTTTTGGCATCCTCAAGCTGAGTGAAAATTCCAGAGAAGGTTATTATGCTTTCTTGAGTTATTTCAGTTTCCAAAAGGAATAAAGAAGACAAAAAGAAGAAATACTGATTAAAGTTTAAATTTTTTTCTAACCTTGAAGTCTAACTTTTCCTTTTTCTTAAACTAATTTTATTTTTGGTTTGTTTGAAGCCCACAGACCCCCTTCCAAAGGGAAAAATTATTATTAAAATGGTCCATTTGTAAGATTACCCCTGTATTGGCCTCACCTAGGCTAATGGGCATTATTGAATGTGGGTAGAAGGAATGCTGGCCACAGGGAGTAGACCATTTTCTGTGATTCATACCTTGGAGCCACTGGGGTAAAATTTAGAGGGAATCCACTCCTATTTAAATGCCAGTTTCTTACTCTTAGACAATTATTTTTCAGTACACAATTAAAAAAAAATTCTGGCCACACCTCTTGAGGAAACAGAAAACATGTCAAGCCATCACAGGTTGCAACTTCAGTCTTATTCATTCAGTTTTGTTAACCGCAGACACAATGAAGAAATAAGATGTAGTAATTCACAACGATTGTGAACTTGGTTCTTTTATTTAGCCTTAGCTCTGGGAATTTTGTAAATAAAAATGCATGCGGTACAGGTGAATATGATTTTTTTCAAAGAAATAATAGTTTCCAGTTCATTCCTGCTCCTGCTGGTATTCTTGTATGCTGATGCTTTTGAAAGAAATAATATTCCAAAATTAGTGTAATCTGTGAAGGAATCCTTGGAGGGTATAATGCTTTCTAAGATGATTATTCAAAGCCCTTATGCTACATTAAGTTCTTTGGTGACTAAAAGAAACAGTTATAATAACAAAAATAATAGGCTGGACTTTCCACTAGGTCTTCTTGAACAAAGAAGTGAAAGTTGTGAGCATATGGGCAGAAAATAATTAAACTTAAAAGATGAAAAGATATGGTTTACATATAATTTACATTGACTGTCATTTTGATACGGGAACTTTTCCTTTTGTTTCAGTTTTCTGTAGTGTGCAGCTAAGAAAATCTTCCAGTTGTCTTTTATTTTTCAGTGGAGACTGGGATTTGAGCAGAATCTGAAATGGAAAGTACCTTAAAATGATATATTTGCATTCTTCCTTTAGGGTCAATGTTTAAAGTTTGCTAATGTAAGAATGTTTGAAAAGTAGGACTTTCATTTAAAAAAGTGTTTTTTTTTCTGTTTTTGTTTGGATAATCCTTCCTCACTGGAATTCCAGGCTTGTGCTCCAATAACAGGATGATGGTTGTTATTTTTGTTTGTTTGTTTTTTAATTAGTCTTTGACTCTTTTTTTGGGGGGGGGTCAGATTATTTCAAAGTCAGGAATTCAAATAAGGTTATTTGATTTAATGAACTTTATTGAAATAATTATATTCAACAGTCAAAATCCATTAATTCAACAAAATTTAATAGTTTACCAGGAAATAAGGCCAAGAGTTCTTTGTTTAATTACTAATATTCTGTGAATTGTGGAAAGTCAAGCAGGGAATGAAAAAGCCAGAAATCTTTCTGTAAGACTCCATTATCCAACTATTTCTGTGACAGATTTCTTTTCTTTTTTTCTGTTTCAACTCAAAATTCATAGGAAAATCTTCTATTTTTCCTTTTGAAAATGAAAACACTAATACCGATCTTTTGAAGGGTGGGAAGCTTATGGATTTGAGGAATTCAGGAGTGAATGTGGGTTGTAACCGGTAATAAGGATAATATTTTTCAATATCTTTTTGGAACTAGAGAGGAAAGAGTTATACTTTAGAGATTAGAGGAATCCAGGTCCAGGTGTATAAACAAATTTGCAAATTTTAGTCACCTTACAAAGAACATTTCAAAAAGCTGTTACTACAAGTGACCCATTGAAGAAAAACTATGAGTATTATTGATTGAGGTCACTGCTATTGTGCAAACCATCTAAATTTCATGCAGTTCCAAGTACAGCTATATGAATAAAAGTGATATTACAACATTTTGTGTTGTGTTGGCTTGTTCTTATTTTTCATGGTAGGTATGTTATCCCTCCCTGCTCCCAATTCTTGCTAATTTTTTCTTTCAAGTATCTACAATTCAGAGCCTGTTGCCAAGGAGAAAATAGGAGGACAACCCCAATATGAAGGGTGGAAAAAATTAAAACGCAAATGAAGGATATCAGGTTTTTTCAACCTAGGCTGAAATCTAGATTGTATTTCATAAAATGAGAGAAGGAGTCGCAGGAAGGTTTTCCCCTGTTGCTGTGACAGGTCAGCATTTCTAATCTGAGGGTCACAGCCAAGTTCCCTGTTTAGTAATTGCTTGATTTGACATCTATCTTGACCTTTATTTACTTTGGCCTTTCTGGTTAGAGGTCACAAAAGCAAAAGAAGATAGAAGTCTTATAAATGCCTTGATGATGAAAAATGAGAATGGTATCCCTTTGCTCCTATGTATGAATATATGTATAATGCATTGCGATGTTTTAACTCTTTGGTGCCATCCACAGTGGAAACACTTATAAATTTTCATCTGATTCTAGAGATGTATTTTGTAATGACTTTGGGGTGAAGATAAAAGATGTTAAAAATGGCAAATCTTGTTTAATCTAAACTTGACCATAAGGAAGTAGAGACAGGTTGTCCTGGATTAATTATTTTTTATATGATCAGAATTCACAAGCACATAAATGTGGTGCCACAAATAGAAAGTGTTACTTTCCAAATCCTCTAAAACAAGATTTTGATATGTGCTTTTAACTGCATGGTTATCATGGGTGGGAATCTAGATAGGAACTGCAATATCATGAATAGATGTTAAATTTATCCTTTCCTATATTGTTAGATATACATCAGGCATAAGTCTCAGCTTTTTCCAAGAATGAAAGTATATTTTAAAAATAAAAACAGTAAATTGAAAAATATTTTTCCTTCATATAGTCAGCCCAGGAATATGAATTTTAAGGTGAGATTCCTCATTTTCTTTGCCAAATGTTATGTCCTAACCAGAGAATTTTACTAATAATATTCAAGGCAATTACTTAGAAAAAGTGAATCTAGTTTAATATGAGATATTCTTTACAATGTAAATAACAGTGGCCAAAGGAGAAAAATTGATTTTTGATGCTATTCATATTTCTCTGTTTCTGTATCTTTGTAATGATACAGCAGATGAATGTAATTATACAGTAAATGGAAAACATGACGTACTATGATTGCTAGTGCACATATGGAAATTTTTGGGAAAAAATCAATATTCAACTGGGCTTTTCATAATAGTAGATAAGACAAAATTTTCTAAAAATAATTATAATTTGCTTTTTCTGAAACTCTATGTCATTAATTCTTAGTCTCTATTAACTTGATGTTTTATTTTATGCTATGTGGTGATTTGTAAGGTTAAAACATCAAAGATATTCCAGTATCTCCTATTCTCTATCTTTTCTTCATTATAGTTACCAGTTATGGTTATATATTTATTTTGTGATTTATTTAGTGTTTGTGTGTTGACTATAAACTCTAAGAATAGGAACTAAGTCTTTTGCTTGCTCAATACCTAACAAGCATATTCAAAAGCAGAGACATTACTTTGCCGACTAAGGTCCGTCTAGTCAAGGTTAAGGTTTTTCCAGTAGTCATGTATGGATGTGAGAGTTGGACTATGAAGGCTGAGCACCAAAGAATTGATGCTTTTGACCTGTGGTGTTGGAGAACACTCTTGAGAATCCCTTGGACTGCAAAGAGATCCAACAAGTCCATTCTGAAGGAGATCAACCCTGGGATTTCTTTGGAAGGAATGATGCTAAAGCGGAAACTCCAGTACTTTGGCCACCTCATGCGAAGAGTTGACTCATTGGAAAAGACTCTGATGCTGGGAGGGAGTGGGGGCAGGAGGAGAAGGGGACGACCGAGGATGAGATGGCTGGATGGCATCACTGACTCGATGGATATGAGTCTGAGTGAACTCTGGGAGTTGGTGATGGACAGGGAGGCCTGGTGTGCTGCGATTCATGGGGTCTCAAAAAGTCGGACACGACTGAGCAACTGAACTGAACTGAACTTGGCTTTTAATACATAGTAGGCTTCCCAGGTGGCGCTAGCGGTAAAGAACTTGCCTGCCAACACAAGAGATGCAAGAGACTCAGGTTCGATCCCTGGGTTGGGAAGATCCCCTAGGGGAGGAAATGGCAACCCACTCCAGTATTCTTGCCTAGAGAATCCCATGGACAGAGGAGCCTGGCAAGCTACAGTCCATCGGGTCACAAAGAGTCAGACACGACTGAAGTGATTTAATAATAATAGGACTCTAATACATATTCTTGAATACATGTGAAAGAAGAATGCTTGTAATGAATGAATTTATCTTTTGAGACTACTACGATTTACCAAGACAGAAATGAGGTTAGTGGCAAGGATAGGAAATGGAAGAGTGTTTACTTCTCTCAGCATAAAAGAATGGGGGTTATTGACTTATGAGCACTCCTATTTTGAACAGATTGCAGAATGCGGTCTTACCTGGGGCTTTTATTCATCATGATTCAAAACTGGGTTTATGGACATAGGAAGGAAAATGACGATGTTTTGTGTTGGTAAACTAGTTCTAAGAAAAATAAAGCACTGATTTGTAACTTTTGCCAGTTTCTATAGTGTAAATACTTTCTCCAAGGATGATTTCAAGATACCAAAATGATGTCACTGAACGTAGAGTTGGGAAGAGATACACAATCAGCTCCCTCTGGCGAGACTAGAACATTATTATGAGAATGTATCTTTGAAAATTTACTTTTTCAACTTTTTTCCTACCATTTACTACATGGGACTTATAGTTTGATATGCTGGCCCTCTACTAGATTTACATTTTTGGCACCATGGAGATGCTCTGTTTGCACCCTCTTCCAGGAGAACTTGCTGACCAGCTGCCTCCAGCCCTCAGTCACTTCTCTGACTTCCTCAACTTCCGGGTGCTGCCTCTCCCAAGGTCTCACCATTTGGGCATCTTACATCTGGTGACAGAGCCAGGCAAGGATATAAATATCTGGCTCCAAGTAGTCTCATGTTGCTGGCAGAGACTTGGGCATCTTGTGTACTGGTTCAGTTTCCACTTCTGCCCCAGTCCTGCTTCTTCATGCTTCCTTCCACAGCTATTGATCTTAATAATATCCTACACTAAATATTCACTTTGGAGAGACAAAATTTGGGGCACACTTCTCCATTTCACTTTATTTCTCTCCATGACTTGGGAGAACCTTCCCACCTTCCCTGCTGACCAGTCTCTCATCCATCTCTCCTGAAATTAGCTCATCTAACTTTTCCAGGAAATCAATTGAACAATTCTTGGATGGGCCAAGTGGCTTCATAGCACCATTTCCTAAGTTTTATACCACCCTGGGTAGATCGTTATCTTTTTTCTTACCTCATAATGTCAATATATGTTTATTTATGTCTCTCAGTTGTAAGTCCCCTAAGAGTTTTCTTCTATCTCTTGTTACCCAATGCCTAGCCCAATGACAATGCATAGTAGGCACTTAACACGTATATATTTGTTGAATGGAATTAAATGATTTGCCTACACTCATCCAGTTCTAACTGTGAGCTGATTATGGAGATTCTTAATCCCTAAACTGTTAAGGTGGGGTCTCATGGGAAAGCAGTGACCAACTTATTTCTTGAAGAGTTGAAAGATGGTCACCTGAACCACAGGGTCCTTCATCTTTACTCAGCATGAAGGCAGTGATACTGACATATTTATAACATAAGGTAGGAGTAAAAATTTAAAAGAGAAGGGATATGTCTCTTGAAAAATACAAACAGCCAACTTTTAAACGATACTTGAAAGGGGACTAGTTCTCTTTCCTGGTTTGTATAGTTGTATAAGAAAGAAAAATTCACACTCAAATGTTATTTCTGTTTATAAAGGAGTTATTTCATTGTCTGACTAAAATACAAATATACATGAACTTTATAAAATAAGTAATGTTTACCAATCTTGAAAGAAGGTAGAAATCATTGGGTATATTTAATAGTTTTTAGAGAACTAATTTCACATTGATAGCATCCAGCTGTATGGTTTTATGACATGTTAAATCATAAAATGTGAAGTTTGATTATGTTTTGACATTTAGTTTGATAGCAGTCTATTAACAGACAACTAAATGTGGAAGTTAGATGAAGTGTTTATCTTTGAAATCATTGCTTGAACTAAAGCAATCCTTTAAAATATTTATCTGTGTCACTAATTTTTTGCAAGGCTTATTGTGGGGACCAGATTTCTTGTATGAAATTGTATGTGAAAAGAGAGGCCAGAGAATTGCATACACTAGGGAGAAGACATAAAGAAAATCTAATGCTGGAATATCTCTACATGTCTTTAAAATATTGTAGATCATAGGTGGAAATAAAGTTTTCGAATGTAGCAATCAGATAATAATAAATCAATGGGGTGAAACAAATACATGAAGGTCATAGATTTCTGTGTTCAGTTATATGAAGCTTAATCAAAATAGAACTGTATGTCTTGACTCTAGATATAATTGATTTTTACAGCACATTGTGCTGTCTATATTTTTATGATTTTGTATTCAATTCATCCTCTGCATATAGAAATTATCTAATTGTTTGTAATGCTATTTATGTTTTTTTTTCTTGGATTAACTAGAACCAGAAAATTTAAGTAAAGAGATCTAATTTTTTGGCATGTAATTTACTCAACTAGATGATTGAGAAAAAAACCACTTGGGAGTGATTGAAGATCTAGAATTTTATTAATTTGCAAGGACCACACTAACAAAGTGCCACAAACCGGGTACCTTAAACAGCAAACATTTATTGCCCCAGTTTTGGAGGCAAGAAGTCTGAGACTGAAGTGTCGCCAAAGGTATGTTCCCTCTGAATGCACCAGAGAAGGATCTTTTTCAGGAATGGCCAGTTTCTGTTCATTGACTTAATGGAAATAGGACTCCAGTTCTCATGTAGCATTTTGCCCTGTGTGTGTGTCTCTAAAGTTTCCTTTTTGAAAGACACTAGTGATATTGATTATTGATTTAGGTCTACTTCACTGTGGTGTGATCTCACCTTAACTACTTACAACTACCATAACTATTTCCACACAAGGCCATATTCTGAGGTACTAGGGGCTGACTGAGACTTCAGCATATACATGCCGAGGGCACACAATTCAATCTGGAATAAGAACCAATACAATTCATAGCCAGGTATAATGAGGCTGCCTCCCACTGTTGTCTGATAGTAAGATTTTGCCTCCAAAATGCTGTGAATTCAGAGAGGGGATACATTCGTGGGATTCTCTCAAAGTAGTATCACTATTATTTTTTCATTGACTTTGTGAATGGGGGAAAATTCCAAAATAGTCTATGATGAAAATTTGACATAAGGAAAGATACAAGTACCTGGCAGCCTGCAATTTACAGTTTTTGGTTAGATATCATCAGCGTCATAGGCAATGTGCTTTGTAACACAAATATTTTTCCAATGGAATTCAGTCCAATACTTCTTTAGTGTCCATATTTCCTAGTATTATCATCTCTTTGAATAGTTTTACCTAGGCAAGGGGAAAATTTTTCTAGTGTTCCCATTAAAAGTGTGAAAGGATTTTGGAATGTAGGCCCTCGAAGCCAGAAGACTCAGGTCTCGTCTTACATCGTGTGGTGTTCCTGGGAAGATCACAGCCTTCTCCAGGTCTTTGGCTTCTTTTTTTGCCATATGAAATTCTGGACTAGGTTGGAGTTTGTACAACTGTGCTATTCAGAGTCTTAGAATCTCCAGGCCCAGAGAGGACATAGAGAAGTAGAACAATCAAGGCCCTTTATTCCCTGGAAGCAGCTCTTAGGCAAGAGCTATAAAGTGTTTATATTCTACGGATGATTATGATTTTGATCTATTGCTAAATAATGGGTTGAAAATCACTAGACTAGATTCTATAATTCTTTCATGTTCTGAATTTCTGACTTTATCATTTGAATAGATACTATGAATCAAGGAAACTTATAATTTTATTATATGGGGTAGCTATTTTTCTCAAAGATTTTCAAGTGTCTATTATAAAAATCATAAATACATTAAACTTTATGTATTGCCTTCCTATAGCACCATCATGGCCATCTTTCATTTAATCCTGTTCAATAGACCAATGTCCTATTATTATTAAAAGTAAAAATCTATCATATGCTTACTGTGCATCAGATCTAGTTCTGAATATTGCAATTAAAAGATAAAAGCGCTACCACAAATAGCTTATAGCCTAGTCAATGAGACAGACAGGTAACCAGAACATTAAACTATCACATGGCAATGCACTGGATATTATGGAGCTCCAAGGAAAGGCATCTAACATAAACCTAATGGAAGCTGGCAAATAATCAGAAAGTTTTTTCTTTTTTTCCAAAAGACTGTAATTCCTACTTGAAGACATTGCAGGCAATGGTGAAAAGGACATGGAAACATCTTGAAGGAGGAGAGGCAGACCTTCACTCACCCATCCCTCACCCAAGGAGATGACACTTAGGAGATCAGAAATGGGTAGAATTAGAGAGACCTCAAAACTCAGCTCAATAATGACAATCTATCCCCGAGTGCTTCGGGTCTGGTGCTGTGTCAAGCAAGAATTTAATCAAGAGATAAGCAGAGGAGAGGATACCAGAACTGTCTGCTCGAAGATGTGAAAATTAGGACAATTTGAGGAGAGAGGAGGAAGAAGTAAGAAGGCAGTCTGTGCTAAGGCAAGAGAGAAGCCAGCATAGTTTGGCAACTATAGAACAGTTAGTGGACGGGATGTAGTCTGTGACCGGGAAGGTAGTGAGAGATTAGGGTGGAGAAGTAAGCAAGGAGCAATTAACAAAGGGCCTTAAGACTTCTGAGAAGCTTTAGTGTTTATCCTGGAGATTCTGAGGAAGTGTTTAAGGATTTTATTTTATTTATTTATTTATTTTTGTTTAAGGATTTTAAATTGGGATGACTACATGATGTGTCCTTTTTTTAAAAAAGAATAAAGATATTTGTTTTTTAGTTGTCCAAAAAGGAAATTTTAAACATATGTGGAAACAAATGCAGCTTCATTGCTTTTCCTTATTCTAAGATGGGATCCCCCAACAGATTGGAAAAAAATATGTGTACATAGAGTTAGATGTAATTAATAAACGTGCTTTAGAAATAATGATGTAGATCTAGAAATTACTTTTTACATTTTTCTTTGGCCCTACAATAGTCTTTCTAGGAATAAACCCTAGTGGAAAATACTTTTTAAGAAGAAAATCATTATTTAGCAAATGTGTTCAATACAGTTACTGAGAGCTGTGGGTGATTTAGAAATAACATAGAACGTGTCCTTTTGAAAGTTTATATTAATTGCAATGTAGAGATAAGATTAGAGATAAATTACAATGTAGGTAAAAATATCAGTTGAAAATTTTTTTAATAGTTCAGAAAATAAATTCTGAGAGTCAGAACTAAGACAGTGGAATTGTAGCTGGAGAAAAGCTGGATTTGAAATATAATAAATAGAAGAGAAGAAGAGAAATATCAATAACCTCAGATATGCAGATAACACCACCCTTATGGCAGAAAATGAAGAGGAACTAAAGAGCCTCTTGATGAAAGTGAAAGAGGACAATGAAAAAGCCGGCTTAGAACTCAACATTCAAAAAATGAATATCATGGCAATCAGTCCCATCACTTCATGGCAAATTGATGGGGAAACAGTGGAAACAGTGACATACTTTATTTTCTTGGGCTTCAAAATAACTGCAGATGGTGACTGTAGCCATGAAATTAAAAGATGCTTGCTCCTTGAAAGAAAAGTTATGAAAAACCTAGATAGCATATTAAAAAGCAGAGACATTACTTTGCTGACCAAAGTCCATCTAGTCAAAGCTATGGTTTTTCCAGTAGTCATGTATGGATGTGAGTTAAAGCTGAAGCTCCTGTATTTTGGTCATCTGATGTGAACAACCAATTCACTGGAAAAGTCCCTGATGCTGGAAAAGATTGAGGGCAGAAGGAGAACAGGGCATCAGAAGATGAGACGGCTGGATGGCATCACTGATGCAATGAATATGAACTTGGGCAAACTCTGAGAGATGGTGAGAGACAGGGAGGCCTGGTATACTGCAGTCCATGGGGTTACAAAGAATTGGACAGGACTGAGCAACAGCAACAACGAAAATGATATACATTTAGTTTCATGTGTATTAACTTAAAGGTAAGTTGATCATATAAATTATTTTTCAACTGGGACACTTTTGTGAATGAAGGGGGGATTACTATTAATATATAAGTTATGTGAAAGTTATATAAAAGAGGGATATACAGTTACCTAGTTTAAGGGGGGACACTTAAATGTAGAAGTGGATATATGGAAAGCAGCCTTGTATAGGATAGGGCCTGTTTTAGAGTTAGATAGATGTATGCTTCTAATCCCATTGAATAGAAGAAGGATTTTAGTCTTGTTTCTGTTTTTTGAGTTTGTGAATTTTGAGGATATAATCTAGTTTCTATTAGACTTAAATTCTTTCTCTATAGTATAGGGACTATACTACCAATCTCATAGGGTTTCTGAAAGTGTCCAATTAAAAACAAATGAAGTGAGTACTAGTTATTATAAGGTAACAAGACATATGAAGACTAGAAATTCTTGATTAGCTCAGATATTTACACAGGTTTGAAAGAAGCCCCCAAAGGAATTGGTGTAGGCAATCTCAGGTATGCTTATCTCATTCATGTTCTAAATCCTACAGAACCCTTGAAAGCCAGTGTTTGTTTTATAGTCTTGTTGAAAATATTATTGGATATATTGATATAACAATGAGGATTACTCAAAATAGACTATCCTGCTGTTTAACTTTCAGGTCAAAATTTTAATCATGGAAATGCTAGCAGATTCAAGGAATGATGCAAAATGTACTTCTTCATATAAATAAAGAAGAATTGATTGTGGATGAAATTCTTCTGCTATAAAATCTGCTTCTAAAACTTAATTTCATGTTTCCCCCAAATTGTATGCAACTGAAACTTCTCTGAAGTAAAACTTGGCACAGAGAAGTGAAAACTTGATTGCTGTTTAACCACTTCATGGGATATTTTTCCATCTTCGCTGTGTCATCTTTTAATTTTACTGACATATAAAATTAGACAATTTTAGTAATAATAGTGCCTTTCAGTGAATAAGGCTTTCTTCTTGTTTTTATCATATCATATAATTAAGAACCATTAACTACTGTTAGGGGATTTGGTTAAGTCATCTTTAAGTTTATAAAAACAAAATGAATGGCCTTCCATAATCTTAAAACAGAGTCATGGACTTTGGCAGGCAGTAAGAAGCTACTGTCGACAGTTCTTCTTGGGTATTAACTGCATTGTGTGATCTTCATCACAGATGTTTTTAAGACCTTATCAGAGTTTTTATGTAAACTTTCTAAAAGGTTTTGGGTTTAGAAAGCAACATTAGCTAGTTATAACAAGAAATACTCACTTTCTAGGGACATGCTATATATTTTAGTAGTCATGATTTGTATATTTAAGAATGAATACATTGTTAAATAAGCAGAAATTGAAACCTAAATGCAACCTTTAATGACAGTATTTAGAACTATGCTTAGTTTTAATTTTATTTTTTTAGGAAAAGGATGAGAGGGGGCTTTGTCATTTTAGGAGACATGACAGACCTTTTTCCTGCAATTATGAAAAATATTTTCTAAAAATCTATTCTACCTGTATGGTATAACTTCCCTAGAATCAGTATTTCCTTAATTTTCTTAAAGCCGAGAATTTCTTTCTCATTGTACCACAGAGTTATAATAATATGATTAATTTTAGGTTGTTGAAGGTAGTAATTACACAGATAATGTATTTTGTTTCAGCATGACTCAGTGGGAAGAATAACTGGTCAAATGTTGAAATGAACCCAGAGAATATCTATGATGTCAGACCATTGGGCAAAATGTTGAGGATGCTCAGTCATTTCTGTCTCCTCTATGGGTCTTTAAAAATATAACACAGTTCAGGTTACTTCATAGGTCACGGGCAAGTCTGATCTTGGTGGGAAACAAATGTACCAAAGAGACACATGCTCTCAGCAGGAGGGAGAAGTCATATGCCCAATCAAGGGAGAAATAAAACTATTTATCACTTAAAAGCATGAGGGTTATGACCTGGCATGTGAATCCTACACAGCTCAAGGAATTAGAAATTTGTGGCAATTTTCTTCAAGGAGCAAATTCTTTACGTAGGCATTTTTATTCAAAGTAAGATGATGTCTTATAAAATGATTCCTTTCAAAGTATCTGCTAGGGGGAAAAAGCTATTTAAACAGAAAAATTTTGAATCCGGAAAAATGTCATCTTCATTCCAATAGATGGTTGATGGTATAAAAGGCCTCTTAAGAATAACACATTCCAAATGAAAATCACTTACTCCCCATCCTCCGAGCCTTGTGTCTTTCCTAATCAGAACTGGCTTTTCTGTCAAACCTCCATATCCAATAAGGATCCAATGAGCCCTATCAGTTCTGCCTCTGTGTATTGTTTCAGGCTCTCTCTTCTTTAAACTTGCTGCTTTTGCCATTGCTGAAACTTTTCTTAAAAAATCTTTCTCCCCTAGATATTCAAAAATTCTGCTGATTTTCTTCCTGCAGCACAACCCCGTCCACTGCGTCCTCCATACCCTAGACAAAATTGTTTTTCCAAAATACTAATTTACTATGTGACTTTTTTTCCCTTTAAGACCCTTTATTGATATTTTGTTGCCCCTAGGGTAAAAACCTTAGCAAGTTATATGAGATCCTCCATAAACTGGTTCCTGCCCATGCTGCTTGACAGTTTCACCTGGGCCTTGCTGCTGCTGCTAAGTCGCTTCAGCCGTGTCCGACTCTGTGTGACCCCATAGATGGCAGCCCACCAGCCTTCTCTGTGGGCCATAGAAATATGTATCTATCTGTGTTGTACTAATTGCAGTTTCACGAATCCCTGTGTTGTTTGGNGACAGGACTGAGCAACAGCAACAACGAAAATGATATACATTTAGTTTCATGTGTATTAACTTAAAGGTAAGTTGATCATATAAATTATTTTTCAACTGGGACACTTTTGTGAATGAAGGGGGGATTACTATTAATATATAAGTTATGTGAAAGTTATATAAAAGAGGGATATACAGTTACCTAGTTTAAGGGGGGACACTTAAATGTAGAAGTGGATATATGGAAAGCAGCCTTGTATAGGATAGGGCCTGTTTTAGAGTTAGATAGATGTATGCTTCTAATCCCATTGAATAGAAGAAGGATTTTAGTCTTGTTTCTGTTTTTTGAGTTTGTGAATTTTGAGGATATAATCTAGTTTCTATTAGACTTAAATTCTTTCTCTATAGTATAGGGACTATACTACCAATCTCATAGGGTTTCTGAAAGTGTCCAATTAAAAACAAATGAAGTGAGTACTAGTTATTATAAGGTAACAAGACATATGAAGACTAGAAATTCTTGATTAGCTCAGATATTTACACAGGTTTGAAAGAAGCCCCCAAAGGAATTGGTGTAGGCAATCTCAGGTATGCTTATCTCATTCATGTTCTAAATCCTACAGAACCCTTGAAAGCCAGTGTTTGTTTTATAGTCTTGTTGAAAATATTATTGGATATATTGATATAACAATGAGGATTACTCAAAATAGACTATCCTGCTGTTTAACTTTCAGGTCAAAATTTTAATCATGGAAATGCTAGCAGATTCAAGGAATGATGCAAAATGTACTTCTTCATATAAATAAAGAAGAATTGATTGTGGATGAAATTCTTCTGCTATAAAATCTGCTTCTAAAACTTAATTTCATGTTTCCCCCAAATTGTATGCAACTGAAACTTCTCTGAAGTAAAACTTGGCACAGAGAAGTGAAAACTTGATTGCTGTTTAACCACTTCATGGGATATTTTTCCATCTTCGCTGTGTCATCTTTTAATTTTACTGACATATAAAATTAGACAATTTTAGTAATAATAGTGCCTTTCAGTGAATAAGGCTTTCTTCTTGTTTTTATCATATCATATAATTAAGAACCATTAACTACTGTTAGGGGATTTGGTTAAGTCATCTTTAAGTTTATAAAAACAAAATGAATGGCCTTCCATAATCTTAAAACAGAGTCATGGACTTTGGCAGGCAGTAAGAAGCTACTGTCGACAGTTCTTCTTGGGTATTAACTGCATTGTGTGATCTTCATCACAGATGTTTTTAAGACCTTATCAGAGTTTTTATGTAAACTTTCTAAAAGGTTTTGGGTTTAGAAAGCAACATTAGCTAGTTATAACAAGAAATACTCACTTTCTAGGGACATGCTATATATTTTAGTAGTCATGATTTGTATATTTAAGAATGAATACATTGTTAAATAAGCAGAAATTGAAACCTAAATGCAACCTTTAATGACAGTATTTAGAACTATGCTTAGTTTTAATTTTATTTTTTTAGGAAAAGGATGAGAGGGGGCTTTGTCATTTTAGGAGACATGACAGACCTTTTTCCTGCAATTATGAAAAATATTTTCTAAAAATCTATTCTACCTGTATGGTATAACTTCCCTAGAATCAGTATTTCCTTAATTTTCTTAAAGCCGAGAATTTCTTTCTCATTGTACCACAGAGTTATAATAATATGATTAATTTTAGGTTGTTGAAGGTAGTAATTACACAGATAATGTATTTTGTTTCAGCATGACTCAGTGGGAAGAATAACTGGTCAAATGTTGAAATGAACCCAGAGAATATCTATGATGTCAGACCATTGGGCAAAATGTTGAGGATGCTCAGTCATTTCTGTCTCCTCTATGGGTCTTTAAAAATATAACACAGTTCAGGTTACTTCATAGGTCACGGGCAAGTCTGATCTTGGTGGGAAACAAATGTACCAAAGAGACACATGCTCTCAGCAGGAGGGAGAAGTCATATGCCCAATCAAGGGAGAAATAAAACTATTTATCACTTAAAAGCATGAGGGTTATGACCTGGCATGTGAATCCTACACAGCTCAAGGAATTAGAAATTTGTGGCAATTTTCTTCAAGGAGCAAATTCTTTACGTAGGCATTTTTATTCAAAGTAAGATGATGTCTTATAAAATGATTCCTTTCAAAGTATCTGCTAGGGGGAAAAAGCTATTTAAACAGAAAAATTTTGAATCCGGAAAAATGTCATCTTCATTCCAATAGATGGTTGATGGTATAAAAGGCCTCTTAAGAATAACACATTCCAAATGAAAATCACTTACTCCCCATCCTCCGAGCCTTGTGTCTTTCCTAATCAGAACTGGCTTTTCTGTCAAACCTCCATATCCAATAAGGATCCAATGAGCCCTATCAGTTCTGCCTCTGTGTATTGTTTCAGGCTCTCTCTTCTTTAAACTTGCTGCTTTTGCCATTGCTGAAACTTTTCTTAAAAAATCTTTCTCCCCTAGATATTCAAAAATTCTGCTGATTTTCTTCCTGCAGCACAACCCCGTCCACTGCGTCCTCCATACCCTAGACAAAATTGTTTTTCCAAAATACTAATTTACTATGTGACTTTTTTTCCCTTTAAGACCCTTTATTGATATTTTGTTGCCCCTAGGGTAAAAACCTTAGCAAGTTATATGAGATCCTCCATAAACTGGTTCCTGCCCATGCTGCTTGACAGTTTCACCTGGGCCTTGCTGCTGCTGCTAAGTCGCTTCAGCCGTGTCCGACTCTGTGTGACCCCATAGATGGCAGCCCACCAGCCTTCTCTGTGGGCCATAGAAATATGTATCTATCTGTGTTGTACTAATTGCAGTTTCACGAATCCCTGTGTTGTTTGGTGCCTCCATGCTGGACTATGAGATCTGTTCTGCATGGAATGCCTTCTCTTTTTTCCACATCCTTCCTCTTTTGCTAGCCCATGTTGTTTATCTGACAAAATGATATCCATTCTTTCAAATTCATTCTTTGAAATTCAGAGTTCTTTGGGAAGTTTCCCTTTAATTTCTCCTCCCCTGTTTGTCATTGTATTATCAGCTCCTACCACATTACCTTGCACATGACAATGCTCAATAATTGTTGGGTGATAATGATGGTGATGTCATAGGATGCATACCATTACATGGCATGTAATCCTCTCACCTCAGTTTGGTTGTTTGTTGTTGAGAGGGTATAAAGGTGGTTTTAGCTCCACTTGTTGCTCTTTTATCAACATTAAAAAATTCCTTTTGGTTATGCTCAAAGAAAGATCTATGTAAATTGCATTTAATTGAGCTTGATGTTAAATCCTGAAGTAATCCTATGGTTTGGACATTGAGAAATTCTGACCCTGGAAGGTCTTTTTTTGATTAAGATGTTGGAATTTACAGAGATGCAGGAGGACTGAACACAGTATTTTAGGATATTATTTTATTAAGTTCTTAAAACATGCTCTGTTATTTAGAAATCGTATATTTTTGTAGATTAATTATAATGTATATGTTTGTCAGCATATGTAATTCATGAAAATAATTGCTTTGAGGGTGACCATTATCCTTGAACTGGAAAGATAAATTGTTGTTCAGTCTCTAAGTTATGTCTGACTCTGAAACCCCATGGACAGTAGCCAACCAGGCTTCTCTGACCGTCAGATTTCCCAGGAAAGAATGTTGGAGTGGGTTGACATTTCCTTTTCCAGGGGATCTTCCCAACCCAGGGATCAACCCCATATTTCCTGCATTGGCAGGCAGATTCCTTATGAATACTTAAAATATTCTGGGGCTTTCTAAATGTAATGTGGTCAATGTTCTTCATTTTTGAGGAAACTTGCTTTAAGTAAATTATGTTTCTTGAATTATGATTGGTTTCCACTATATTCCTTCTTTTTCATCTAAATTACTTTATGTTAAATTTATTTATAATGGTATAAATTATAATGCTTATAATGTTTATATATTATTTATAATGCATAAACCTAAATATGCAACATTTAGTTATAAGATTTAATAGTCAGGTACTTGAATGTTTTTAGAACAGTGGGACATTTAGACCTGTATCAGTTCAGTTCAGTTGCTCAGTCGTGTCCGACTGTTTGTGACCTCATGAATCGCAGCACGCCAGGCCTCCCTGTCCATCACCAACTCCCGGAGTTCACTCAGACTCACGTCCATCGAGTCAGTGATGCCATCCAGCCATCTCATCCTCGGTCGTCCCCTTCTCCTCCTGCCCCCAATCCCTCCCAGCATCAGAGTCTTTTCCAATGAGTCAACTCTTCGCATGAGGTGGCCAAAGTACTGGAGCTTCAGCTTTAGCATCATTCCTTCCAAAGAACACCCAGGGTTGATCTCCTTCAGAATGGACAGGTTGGATCTCCTTGCAGTCCAAGGGACTCTCAAGAGTNAGGGATCAAACCTGGGTCTCCTGCATTGCAGGCAGACGCTTTATCCTCTGAGCCACCAGGGAAGCCCATGTATATATATAATTTTTAAAGTTAATTTAAAACACTATTGTTTCAAAAAAAGATTGTACAATGCAGTAGGATCTCTGTTGTATTTCAGTATACCCTAAAAATGCAGTTGGTTTCAAGCTGCAGTAAAACTAACTTTGTGGGGAGGTTAACAACACTTTGAAAAATGTTACGTGTCTGTGTGCTTAGTCGTATCAGACTCTTTGTGACCCTATGAACTGTAGCCTTCCAGGATCCTTTGTCCATGGAATTTTCAAGGCAAAAATACTGGAGTGGGTTGCCATTTTCTACTCCAGGGGATTATCCCCACCCAGGGATGGAACCTGCGGATTCTTTACCACTAAACCAGGGTGAATTTAATCTTGAAAGACATTGCTGAAAGGAAATTGGAATTTGTGTTTTATATTTTGGAATTCAATGTAACCACAGGAAGTAAAGCATAATTTATCAGTTGAAGATAGGTGCTGTAATGAATAGGGAAGGTGACTGTTAATGAAAGTTTGTATCAGTAGTTTATTAGAAACTAGATATATATTTATGGCCTGGAGAATTTCATGAACTGTATAGTCCATGGTGTTGCAAAGAGTTGGACATGATTGAGTGACTTTCACTTTCACTTTTCATGTACTTGTGGAGAGAATCAAAACACACAGTTAAGGAAAGATATTTCAAATAATGTATTATTTGTTGTGTAACCACCTTGAAAATAGAAAGTTGTGAGAATGAAGGTGCAATTATGATGAATATGATAGAAGCCTTGAAGAGAGACTGATAATCGTTTTGTAAGCAGTATGCGCTGCTTCATAAATTTAGAACATATTCTAATCACTTAAATACCTATCTGCCTTCTTAGTATACCACCTCCTTAATTGCCCAAGAAGCCCCGTAAATTCTTAAGGCTAAAGGGCAAGCTAGTCTTACTTCTCAAACAAGACATGCAGGGAACAGGAAAATTTGTTCATCTCACTTTGCCTCCCTTGTCCAAATTGTTTCACTGTTAGACTTGTCTGCACTTTTTTGCTGGATGCCTACTCATTCTTCAGGAGAGAGACCCCATGCATATGCTTAGTTACCAGTCACTCCAGCCTAGGCACTGGTTTGAAAGGCTTCAATGACACGTATGTACATGTGAGGTCACTTTAGTCATGTAACTCTTTGCGACGCTATGGACCACGGCCCAGCAGGCTCCTCTGTCCATGGATTCTCCAGGCAAGAACACTGGAGTGGGCTGAGGTGCTCTCATCCAGGGGTCTTTCCATTGCAGGGATCTAACCCACATCTTTTAAGTGTCCTGCATTGGTAGGCGCATTCTTTACCACTAAAGCCACCTATTGCATCCAATATCCTACTCCCAGCAATGCCTCCAGTCCTTGTTCAACCCTGAGCCAATGGCCTAGACTTTCCCTTCACTTCGGGATTCATAGCTCTTTACTCCTGTAAGAGCCTGGTTGGAGCCACCATGGTCCTGGACTTTATATGAAGTTGCTCTACCCTCTCCCAAGTAACAGCTTGGAACGGAGCGTCTTTCACAGATACAGTCAAAAAGCACAAGCTACTTTTCATATCAGTCTCCCAGGACCTCAGTGCCCCCTAGCTGGGATTCATCTACCAGGAAGGCAACTGTATTTTGCATCTTTCTATTAGTCGAGAAGAAAACATTAGGTTCTTGTGGCCCCTGAAGTGTTGCCTATGACCTAACAGTATCTCAGAATGCTCTTGGCTTGCTGAAAGGGGGTGGGCTGAAATGCTTGGGCCCCAAGCACACCGCCCTCTCCATACGTGGTTTGGCCAAAAGAGGTAATTCCTTTCCTCAAATACTCTCCTCTGTGGTCTGCCATTATTTTCTGGCCATCTGCACTGATGATACATTTCTGTGAATTTTTAGAGCTTTCCCTCTGCCTTTGTTCTTTGAGATTTTTAACCCACTCTGGAAAAACAGCCTGGGTCATTATTCTTTAGGGAATGTTGTATGGTGATGAGTTGTACGCAGAACTGGTAAAGTTGACATATCCCAGGGCTTTACTGGTAGGGATCTTGTCTTTCTACTTGTTGTGTAAATGTGGTTCAGAACAGGGATTTCTAGAACATAAGTCTTCTGCCATAGTGGCCAAGGTCTTGAAAAAGTGAGAGACCATGACCATTCCATGGAACTTGGACTTTCTATTGTCTTTCCAGAGGATATTGCCATTTTAAATTGTTATCTATTTTTGTGTGTGTATGTGTGTGTGTGGCTCTTGTTAAGAGTACCTCTTTATCTTTGAGGACCCTCCTACTGGCTTCTCAGTCTGAGGACCAACATCCACAGTTGAGATTATATTCCAATCTTTCTTGTTTCTTGAAATTTAAAAATTTGACAGGTAAGTATCTGAGGAAATGCTTCCAAAGGGAATCTTTGGTGTGTATGAATGCTGAGTTGTTTTTTAAAGGAATGTTTTCTTTTAATGTTTGCATATTTTCTACTGGATTTCCTACTTTCCACAGGTTGAGTTCTTTGATTTTTTTTTTTCTCCTTTGGGTTTTTAGTGTCTTTAGTATTAAAATTTTTAGTGGATTTTAGCTATGATTTTAGCTTGGTGTGCTACAGTTTGTTTTTGTTTTTTTAAGATTTTTTGATGTGAACCATTTTTTTAAGTCTTTATTGAATTTCTTACAATATTGTGTCTATTTTATATTTTGTTTTGTTGTTTTGTTTTTGGCCCTGAAGTATGTGGGATTTTAGCTCCCCAACCAGGGACTGAACCTACATCTCCTTCATTGGAAGGTGATGGCTACAGTTTCTNTTGAATTTCTTACAATATTGTGTCTATTTTATATTTTGTTTTGTTGTTTTGTTTTTGGCCCTGAAGTATGTGGGATTTTAGCTCCCCAACCAGGGACTGAACCTACATCTCCTTCATTGGAAGGTGATGGCTACAGTTTCTTCTTAATTACTGATTCATAGTTCTGTTGTATCATTTCCCAATTTTCTGGTCTCATGCATGTTTCCTCTTCAACTTAATAATATTCACAAGTACAACAAACTTTAAGACATTACTTATTGTGACCTTCAGAGTTGTAGCACCGATTTCTGGAGTCTATTTTGGGGACATAATTTATTACTTCCCCGCCTTTCATTCATTTGTTGCTGGCCAAGCATTCAGGATTGTTAGCCCCATTCTGGAGCCTATTCAAATTTTTCCAGGCAGATGGTTATGGTCTTGAGGTCCTTGACCCCTTTAAAAGCAAGGATTTTGCAGAGACTTACACATTTCAAGGCATAACTAGTCACCTATGCCAAATAGTGACTATTCAACATAAACTATCTAACATAAAATCCCGTGATATAAATTTAATGATTTTTGTACAATTCAGAACACGAATAACAATAAGCTAGTTTAAATAACATTTTGTTGTAGTTGTTTAGTCACTAAATCATGTCTGACTCTTTTATGATCCCATGTACTGTAGCCTGCCAGGTTCCTCTGTCCATGAGACTTCCCAGGCAAGAATACTGGAGTGGTTTGCCATTTCCTTCTCCAGGGGATCTTCCTGACCCAGGGATCAAACCTGTGTCTCCTGCATTGGCAGGTAGTTTCCTTACCACTGAATCACCAGTTAATAAAGCTCTATATTTCATTAAAAATAGCAAGGATTCAGAAGACTTAAGTAGAGAATTTATATGTATATATATAAATAATGTTATTATATATTAATATATATTAAAACATATAACATATATAATTTCCTATAAATTTAATATATAAAATATATAAATAAAATATTATATATGTATATAAATCTATATAAATGTAGTTATATAAACATATATTTAAGTAGATTCACAGGGAATTGCCAATGTTTTCTTACACTCTAATTTTATCATGTCATTTGGCCAGGTCAAAAAGTTAGTAATCTGTGGTTTGCCATCCCTTGAAATATTGTAGAGGAGACCTTTTGGTCTACGGTTTCCAGAGTATCCTGGACTTGTTTCTAAATTTTGACAATATCTTGTGATGACCTTGAGTTCTCTAGGCCCTCTAGGAACTGATTTGAATCCACTAGCCATCTGGAATTTAAACATTTTCTTCACAAAAAATAACTTTTTTTCAAGGTATTGTCCAGTAGGAAGGAACCCCCTAGAATTATGTACTTTGGTATGGTGATTGTCATTCAAAAATTTTGGACTGCTCTTTCCCACTAATACATCTGAAAATGCAATCAATTATCCAGTTTCATTACCCTTCTCTAAAAATTTGATCCATTAAAAAATTGCTTATAAAAATCAATATATTCCTATATTCCCAACACTGATATATCCAAATTGTAGTTATTATCCTCGTGGAGTTGTGCAATCTTTCTAACTTTCTAATTACTTTGATTATTCTTGTGCTCAGCACAAATATATTTTCAGTGATAATAGAATCAGCTGAGAAGATTTTATTATCACTAAACCAATTCCGTCCCAATCTAGTGGCCCTTAGTTTAAGAAGTAAGAAATGAAGTTAGAGTAAATGACTATTGATTGATATTGGTCTCTAGTTTCTAGGATTCAAACTAGAAGAAGAGGCTGAAAAAAAAAATCGTTACACACTAACACATTTATCCCAAATGGATTTATAAATTAGTGTCTAAATATTTATGGGAAAATAGTAGATAGTAAATGGTTGGGTTGTGTGAGTATTGGGCATCAAGTTATGTTCCCTCTCTTTCTATTTCAATTCAGCTTAAAAATCTCTTCACTTAAAAAAGTGATTGCCTGGAGACCTTTGAAGCCAGGGAGGATGATGAGGGGGCAAGAGGTTTATTCCCAGGGTCACACTTCATTTGCATAAGCTAGTAACCATAGGCCACTGTGGAATGTCTGTAAATAGATTTCATTACAGAAGTTCAGCTTAAAGGGACTCAAATAAATCCTCAAGCAAACATTTTATATTGCTTCAGGTTTTGCCGTAATAAAAATATTTTAGTAACACAACATTCTATGAAGGCAGGAAATGAAACAGGAGGGTCTCCATATCTTTTGTTGGTGCACTGTTATGAAATGTTTTAAAGAAGGCAAACATAATATTCTTATTATTTTAACAAAATAGTCCTACCAAACAAGATTATGTCATTCTACATGGCTGTCACAAGGTATTAAGACTAATACAAATCTCTCTCTCTCTCCCCAACTTCCCCAGCCACCACCACCTTCGTCTCTCCTCTCTTTCCATCTTGGCATCTTGGCTTTGCCCTTTCTGAACTCTTACTCTTTCATCCTGCCAGTCTTTCAGGTTCATTGCTATGGGCTCTGTCCAACAACAGCATGCCTGGAAATACTGAATATTGCATTCTGCTCTCCAAAGGAATGTTGGTCAGAAAACATGATTTAAACCCAAATATCAGATTTAAACATTGCCTTCTTTGAAAAAGGAATGAAGGTGAAATACACTACTTTAATTCTAACACAGCAAAAAGGGAATGTTCCATTAACAAATCATAATTAAGTTTAAACTTGAATGAAAACAGTCAAAGACATCAATATGCCCAGTTTCTCAGACTGTAATATATGTACATATATTAGATCACATATGCTTGTTACCTTAAAGTATGGGTAACATACTTTAAGTAGAAGTATGTTTTTCAAGTAGAAATATGCTGCTGTAAATGTGATTTTAATGAGATTCATTTTTAATTGATTTATACTTTCATGATTTTGCATGCTGACTTTAAGAAACTACGATAGTACATTTCAAAGTTGTGGGCCATATTCTGTATTATACCAAGACTAATATTTTGTTCATTTATATATTCATTCATCCTTTCATTGACCACTTTCTAAGCAATCACTGGATGTTGGGCACTGTGCTGGGTGCTGAGCTGGCACAATGCTTGGGTTCCGGTCTCAGAACTGAAAGCAGGAATGTGAGAGGTGCACTGGAGTGATTATACACTTTGGAACTGGGTTGACTAGGTTCAAGAACTGCTTAAGCTAGTTAGCTGAGCTGTTTGGAATAAGACACTTCACCTCTGTGGGTCTTAGTTTTATTACCTGGAAAAGAGGTCAGCAAACCTATCCTGCAGAATGCATGGAGCTTTGTGTAAAACTTTAGATAAAATGATTGGTACTGTGTATGTCATATAGATCCTGGAAACATCATAGTTAATCTTATTATTATGACAGTATTTAAATAATTCAAATAAGCAACTTGAAGTATCAGTGAATGGATGGCATTTTTAATGGCTCAAATTGAGTAGAACAGGTCTTAATAAAGTAGTTTTATTTGCATGTGTATGAGCACTGTGCAATCAAAGTAAGTTTTAATGGACTTAGCCATGTTATCAGAATATAAGGACCAGTGCATCTGAAAACCCTGAGGTGTAATCTGGAATTGGTATTCAGGAAGAACATCCTTAAAAGCAGTAAGACAGTTTTTAGTCTAGGAACTATCAGACCAGGCTCTAAACATAAAATGCCACAGTATCTCTTTCATTGTACCTGCTCCAAATTTTTATTTCTATTTAAAATATCCCCACATCCTCTCTCTCTCTATTTGATTATGAGAAGATACAAGTTGTAACATAGTCCTATAACAACAAAAGGAGAGGTAAAATATAGAGCATGTCAATGCCTTGCTTTTCCATGGAAATACTAGTCTTTTATAGTCATTGAATCAGATAATTTCCGTTTATGTGACTTTGTGTTTCATCATGTTTACTTTTCTAATAGCTACAATTATTCTCAGAACTGACATTACATTTCTCCCCTAGAATAGATGTGCTTAAATTGAAAAAATCCAATTGAATAAGAGAATGTAATGAGAAAATGTAATCCATTGTTATTAAAAAAGGCAGCTTACCTTTATCTGGGTGTTAAATAGTACAAATCCACGAGAGCCAGTGAATGTTTTGNCCCTAGAATAGATGTGCTTAAATTGAAAAAATCCAATTGAATAAGAGAATGTAATGAGAAAATGTAATCCATTGTTATTAAAAAAGGCAGCTTACCTTTATCTGGGTGTTAAATAGTACAAATCCACGAGAGCCAGTGAATGTTTTGAAGTCAAAACGAAGGGCATTACCAAGGCTGAAGTGGATTTGTCACAGAATTATATGTATTACCTCAGAAATAGGTTATTATATCTAGGAGGGGCAGGGGAAAATATGAAGGAATAAGAGAAAGACCATTTTTATTTTCTTCATATATTTTCACCTGGGTAAAATAGTTCTGATTTAGATTTTTATGTAGAATTTATTTAAGGTCAAGAGATTCCAAAACAGTTTAAAAGAGCTTTACACCTAGTTTATTAAATAGGATATGTTTTCTAGGAGAAAGCTTCAGATGAAGATGTCTTTGACTATTAAGAGCTCTCATAATAGCAATGTGAAGAATACCAGCAAAGACACCCGTTACTATGGAGGATTGCATCTGTTTTGATTGGGAACCCATACACTTAGCCCACAGGATTCACATTCAGTTTAGTGCTGTTGGGTGTCTTTACAGTATTTATGAGCCATGCCTTTCTTGTTATACGTAATTTAAAAGTTTTTCACAGTGGTAGCAACAAGTCAACATTATTTTAAGCATAAATTTGTAAATAAAGCCTTAAAAGGTACTGTTTCATATGTAGTTGCAGTGCTCTTGAGTTTATTTACAATGAGAATAACAAAAAAGCAGTGAGAAGCAGTACTTCAATGGATAATAGCACTTTAATATGATAGTAACCATAGCGTGGTTTGGGATAAAGTTGCCTGATTAGTTGAAACAATTTCATCATAATGTGATTTCACCTATGTATTAGACCCTACAACTCAGATTTTATGGACTGACTTACAGTGTTGTGCCAGTGTTTAAATTACATGCTTTACAGAATCAAATTCAGATGTGTTTCTGCGTGTCATGGAAAGCGGTAACCATACCTGCAATGTGGCTTTAGGTAAATAGTGTTTCAAAAAGAATTGTATATGCCTTCATAAAGGCATATATGCCTTCATATACATAAATTGTATATGCCATCATAAGAGGTGACCCAGAGGAAGCTTGATTCAGCTTAGTAGTTGTTTTCCTTAATACTTGCTCATTCTATATGCTACTATCATTTCTTGTTTTATACGCATAAGAAAAAAATTTTGTTTACCTTTCTGCTTACTCTTCTGTGTGTCTCTTTCCTGGCACTCCACATTTGTGATCCCATGTTGCTTTGATTATAAGGAGGTGTTCGTATTTTTTAATCTTTCGGGCTCTGGAACACAGTGTATGTAATGGCACTGCCGCCATAGAATTTGAGCAGTTAAGACTGAGTAACGTGGCTCCTGGAGAAATTTTCTGTCATGCTTCCCCAAGACAGAAGTTAGGGTCAGCACAGTAGGCATAGAGTGCTCAGGAACTTTGTTTTTTTTTTTGTGTGTGTGTGTTTATTTTATTTTTTATTTTTTTTATTTTCAAACAATTATTTATTTATTTATTTATTTATTTATTTTAATTTATTTATTTTTAAATTTGGAATTGATACGTTATGGGATCCCTGAACCAAGGAAGGAGATGGCTGAACCAGAGAAAGCTAATAATAGGCGCTGTTAGTTTTTCACCCTAAATAGAAGTCCAGCACTATACTTCACATGCAATACGCTAACAGTAATAGTGGAAGGTAGATGTTATCTTCATAATTTCATATGTGAAGAAACTAAACTTCATGGACTTCTAGTGACTTGCCCTATTCTACACACATAGTGGTCGAGCTAAGATTCAAATGCAGGTTTGACTCCGTGGTACAAGCAGGTACACGGTACAGGTAGAATGAGAACGTGCAGAA